>JACEIK010002698.1:123032-193803 GCA_018107945.1 Datura stramonium
CTATTTATTAATCATGAATTCTTATTTAAATAATATAACATGCATGTGAAATAAATTAAAGTAATGTATCATTGGATATTAAAATTCAAAACATACCACATATATCCATGCATCTTGAATAGTAAATTTCAATGGAAAAAGAACACTCATGCAACACAATATGTGATGTCAGATTATTTACTCTAATAAATTAAAATTAAAGTTAACTCAGATGGAGAGTATATTATTAATTTAAGCCAAGTGAATATCATTATTATCATATTTAATTCCAGTGATCCAACATGTAACTCGAATGGAGAGTTAATGCAGGTCATTAATAACTAGAGACAAACACAATAGTTAACCGTAATGAGTCTAATCGATGGGGATAGAAGACCAATGTCAACATGCAGACTCATTACGTTACTATTTATGTCAATGGATACCATAGAGATTGAATCCTACCACCATTGGTTGAAAGAAAATAATTTTTTATTATTTTAAAATTTTTTAGAAAATAGAAAAATGCCCCAAAACCAATTAAAACGACTTCAAATGGCCAAAATATAATGTTAGTCATAGCAAAGCAGTGAGAATTGTTCAATGGATCATTTTCGATGAACTTACCAAATTTCAGGTCAATTAGAGTTCGTAAAATTTTCAATCTCCAATCTATGACCAAATGCAAAAAATAGCTGATTCAGGCGATTTAACAATAAAATAATCTGATCTATATTCTTATATATGTCAATTCATGTTGAATCATCATGTGTAAGGATGTGTCGTATTTAACATAAATAAAAGCTATATAAAAAAATAGTGTTTTCAGACTAAATTTTAATCTAACAAACTATTTAAAAATCATTTAAACATATGACCTCAGAATGAAAAAAATGAAATTGATACTACAAATTCATGAGCATAGTTACTAGGTCATTTTCGATGGTATTATCAAATTTCAGGTCAATTGGAGATCATAAAGTTCATGACTGCCAAACTATGATCAAATTTGAAATAATCATTTTAGGAAAAGTTATGGATTAGAAAATAATATGATTTTGGTTTTCATTCTCCTTAGAATTATCCATAAGTACAAGATGTACAATATGTGCTTTTTTCTGGGTAAGATACACATAACCTTCCTTATAACAAATTGTTCTCTCAATTAATATACCTGAGAACTAAGATACTATATTTTCTCTTTTTGGGTGAAAGTCTCGATATCTTTTCTCATGAATTAGTTACGTGTTACTAGTATCTAAAGGTACATCTTGTACTAGTAGATAAAACACCATCACTAATGTACACATATTCAAGACAATTCTTCACAATAAATTGAAAATATTTACCGACTCAAATAAATAGACCACTATAAACAGTTCCTATTTATTAATCGCAACTCTTAATCCATACATTATTATAATCTCATATGTATAAAATTTTAAAGAATTTCACTAATTTTGAATAAATACTCCACCTTGAAGCGAATTCTTTATCAATCATAAAATTCTTAATTTATACGAATTATAGACCTAAAGGAGATAATAAAAAATCCATATCGCAACGTGACATTATCCCATTGGAACGGCAGCAAACCACTAATACCGGTGACTTAACATAGTTACTTCATCATTATAACAAAAGAGAGAATGAATCTTTACCCAATAGACGATTACTGCTACTACAAGAAAACAAAGCATCACTAAAGAAGGAATCTTATGACAAGTAAAGATTTATCATACTTCAAGAAAAATATCTTCATTGTCACCATAAATACCTCAATTTTCCTCATAATTCTTGTGACAATATGTTGCCAATTAACAATTAGAGATTTTTTTGATATTATTCAAGTGTTTTATAATTTGTAATACATTCATATTGGTTAGTTAGAAGTTAGTTGAAGTTGTTATTCTACTGGTAGTTAGTTAGTGATTAGCTCAATGATTAGTTACTGATTAGTTGGTTAAAGTCGGTTATTTATCTTTAGTTTGCCAGCTGTAGATAAATGACATTGTGAGTGCTAGATATATGTATACGTAGTTGGTTATCTTTTCAGATTGAGAAGTTCATTTGTAATGAAGCAGTTTTCATTGCTTCTCATTTTCCTCTCTTCTGAAATCTTCTCCCTCTTCTATCTTCCCTTCACCATTGTTGCTTGATACATCAATATTTCAGTAATTGACATGGTATCAGAGCTCTGTTCGATGATGGAGATCATCTTCTTCGTTTGAAGTTTTCCAATTTAAAATTTATTCTCAATTCCGCGAATTCTGTAATGGCGACTGAATCCAATATGTCTTTGTCCTCTTCTACTAGTCTGGACCCAAGCGATCCTATATATATATGCACCCCTCAGATACTCCTAGATTGATTCTCGTCACTATTCCTTTTGACGGAATGGGATATAGATCCTGGAAGAGAAGTATCATGTGATCTCTCTCTATGAAGAACAAATTAGGTTTTGTTAATGGCGATTGTGTGAAGCCTAGTGCGAATTCACCCCAACTTAGACACCGACAGAGATGCGATGATATGGTGACATTGTGGATCCTCAATTCCCCTGCCAAAGAGATTGCTGATAGTGTTGAATATGTCAATGATTTTGTGAAGCTATGGAGAGAATTAGAAAATCGGTATGATCATTATGCAAGTTGTATCAGATTCAAAAGGAGATTAATGACTTGAGCTAAAAGAGTGTTGGATGTGACTACTTCCTACACTAAGATGAAGAAGTTATGGGAGGAACTTAGTAGTCTAAATTTCAAAGCCCAATGCAGATGTGTATGTGTTTGTGGTGCTAAGGATAGTGCACACAAGGCTGAGAAAGACAGAGACCTAATTCAATTTCTAATGGGCCTTAATGAGATATATACTACTGTAAGAGGAAGTACACTGATGATGAGTCATTTTCCTTCAATGACACAGGCTTTCTCTATATTGATACAAGAGGAAAAGTAGAGAGAATTTAAGCAAAGAGGTTAGGTGTTGATGGAATCTCTCTTTGAATACAACAAGTCACTTAAAACCAAGGATTTTAAAAAAAAATTATTCTCCAGGAGGAACTAGTTCAATGATCAATGCAAATAAGTTAGGTTTGTTCTATGATTACTATAAGAGATCAAGACACGTAATTGAGAAATGCTACAGACTACATGGATATCCTCAGAATAATTTACAGCAGAACAGAGATAACTATAATCACAACTACAACAATAACCATAATTACAACAATAAAAATAACAGAAGTGACAGTAGTAATCAGAGATACAATCAGAATGACAATCCCAGGTTCAACAAAGGGACAAGGGTTGAAACAAATGCTCATAGATCACCCAGTGATGTCATACCTGAGAAAATTGAGGATAGTAATAAGGAAAGTCAGTTTCTAACCCTCACCAGAGAACAATATGATCATGTCATGAATCTGCTTCAACACTTCTAGGGGAAATAAGACTCTAATAATAACATTCTCACAGGTGGAGCAGTGAACTTTGCAGGTACTGTAGTATGCATTTCTTCCATAGATTTTAACAAACCTTCATGCAAATATTTTGAGTCAAAGGCTAACTTGTGGATTATAGATTTGAGAGCTTCTAATCACATGACTTTTAACAAAATACTTTTTTCAAACCTTAAAACCTTACCATATCCCTTACTTGTTTCCCTTCCAAGTGGATACAAGGTGAGAGTAACAAAAATTGGTGATGCGCTAATCACAACTAACATCATCCTTCACAGTGTATCGTTTGTTCCTTCCTTTAAATTCAACTTGATTTCTATCCACTCCCTAGCAACACATCTTAAATGTGTTGTATTCTTCACTGATTAATTTGTTTGTATCAGGAGTGATTGGTAACAACAAGGATGGACTTTACTTCTTATGATCAAGATGCCTGAAGGTTGATTCCGGCCAGCCTGATAATTGTTCATCTATTTCTCATTTTCAGTCTAAGAATAGTTCATCTAAGAGTTGTGCACCTATTTTTCATTCTCATGTTTCTTATGGTTCTGATAAAATTTTCAATTCTTGTCATTCTACTTTTGTTCCATGTAATGAAAGTGAATTACATTCTGTGAATTCTTGCTTGTCTTATAAGAACTATGTGGATCTGTTGTGGCACACTAGATTAGACCATGTGCCTTTTGCGAAAATGAGGGGAATCCCATTCATACCAATAAAATTCTCACACAAAAAACCTTTTGTTTGTACCATTTGTCCCATTTGTCCCATAGCTAGACAAACAAGACTTCCCTTCAACCAAAGCACCAGAACCACAAATGCAATTTTTGAGCTTATTCATGTGGATTTGTGGGGTCCCTATCATATAGTCACTCATGACAACTACAAGTATTTCTTAACCATAGTAGATTCACCTGGACTCACCTCTTAAGCTGTAAGAGTAATGCTTTGCAAACCATCAAAGCCTTCATTGCCATGATTAAGAACTAATTTTATATTTTTATCAAAACTATTAGATCAGACAATGGTTTGGAATTTGTAAATAACGCTGCTTCTCTTTTCTTCCAATCAAAGGGCATAGTTCATCAAACGACTTGTCCATATACTCTACAATAAAATAATGTGGTAGAAAGAAAGCAGAAATATCTTCTTGAGACAACTAGTGCCTTGTTGTTCTAGTCCAAACTCCCTTTGAAATATTAGGGAGAGTGTATATTGACAACCACTCACATTATCAACAGACTTCCCACTTCTTACTTAAACAATAAATTCCCTTTTAAGGTCTTGTACAAGACAATACCAGGCTATTCTCACCTAAGAAGTTTTGGATATCTGTGCTACCCTACCATTCCAAAGGTCTATAGGAAAAATTTGAAGCCAGAACCAACCTCTTGTCTTTGTGGGATACTCCTTTGGTACAAAAGGCTACAAAGTCCTATGTTTGACCACTAAGAAAATACATTTTTCTAGAGATGTGATTTTTCATGAGAATGTGTTTCCCTTTGTATTGCATTCACGCAAAGACATTTTTCCTTCTGTTTTAAATTCTACTTCTTTCATTGATACAAACACCGATAAGAATGAAGTTAGGCCTGATGATGTTACTGATGATGGTTTGTTTCACTCTCACCCTGTGTCTCACCACTTGACAATAGTATGGACAAAACCAGTAACCCTCCAACTCAGGACTTACCTTCACCACATATTTTGTCAACACCTACAACTCCAATCAGGAGGTCTCCCAGACAATATCAGGTGCCTAAGCATCTCATTGATTATGTTTATTCCCCGCCCTCACTCAAACCTACCAATGCCACCTCAGTTTTAGTTCCTACAGTGAGATCCTCCATTCAGCCCCTTAGTACAATTTTTTCGCACAATAGCCATGTTGCTCCTGAATTTTTGAGTCTCAATAGTCAGCAACTTGTTCAAAATGTTTGTTATGATAGTGAGACATCATCCTATGAAGAAGCCATTCTTTATCCTGCTTGGCAAGTTGCAATGACACAAGAGTTTGAGGCACTTCATCATAATAAGACTAGGGATTTGGTACAACTGCCAGTTGGGAAGAAACTTATTGGCTGTAGGTAGGTGTACAAAATTAAACACAAGGTAGATGGCAGTGTGGAAAGGTACAAGGACAGATTGATAGTGAAGGGGTACACTTAACAGGCTAGGGTGGACTACATAGAGACTTTCTCTCCTGTTGTTAAGATGACCACTGTGAGAGCCTTAATAACCATTGCTGTGAAAAAGTGCTGGGATATCATTCAACTTGAATGCCTTCTTACATGGAGATCTCCATAAAGAAGTTTATATGGATTTGCCTCCTGGTCTTGAGGTCACTGGTCCTACTACAATATGCAAATTAAACAAATCTCTTTATTGCCTAAAGCAGGCCAGTAGACAGTGGTATGAGAAGCTGTTAGAAGCCTTGTTCTCAATACGATATAGTTACTCCATGAATGATTACTCACTCTTCTTGAAGAAAACTACACAGTCTTCTATTTTGTAGAAGTATATGTGGATGATGTGATTATAACTTAGATTGATCCATACGAGATTCTTCAACTCAAACAATTCCTTCGTGACACTTTTAGGATCAAGGATTTTGGCAAGCTTCGTTACTTCTCAGGCATGGAAGTATTGTATAGGGAAGGAGGTGTTATTGTGTCTCAAAGAAAGTTTGTTTTGGATCTTCTTAAGAAATATAACTGTCTTTAATACTCATGTTTCTCTTCACCTCTTGATCCCACTGTCAAGTTAAGGGCCGAGGAAGGATCTCTTCTTCCTGATCCCACATTTTATAGAAAGCTAGTAGGCAAGTTGAACTTCCTAGTCAATACTTGATTGGACATAGCATACAGTATTCAACACTTAAGACAGTTCATACAAGATCCAACAGAACCTCACCTACAAGCTGCTTATCACTTACTTCTAGCCTGTTTGGCCAAGTTTCTCAAAACAATTTATTTTGAGAAGTGATTATAAAAAAGTACTTTTGGTGAGAAGCAGTTTGTGTTTGGACAATAAATTTAAAAAGCACTTTTGAGCAACAACTAGTGTTTGGCCAAGTTTTTAAAAAGTACTTCTAAGTATATTTTTCACAAAAGTGCTTTTGGGGAGAAGCTACCTTTTTTAGCTTCTGAAAAACAGCTTCTGCTACTCCCTAAAAGCACTTATTTTCTCTTAAAAGCTTGGCCAAACACCTTATTTTTTTAAATAAGTACTTTTTTTAAAAAATAAGCACTTTTGATCTCTCGAAGCTTGGCCAAATAGGCTATTAGATACCTTAAAGCTGATCCAACCTTAGGTATCTTCATGTCCTCCCAATCAGATTTTTCAGTTCATGCCTACTGTGATTCAGATTGGGCAGCTTGTCCTGATTCCGAAAGATCTATCTCAGATTACCTTGTAATTTTAGGCCAAACTCCTATCCGCTGGAAATCCAAGAACCAAGAGACCATCTCCCTATCTTCAGCAAAGGCAGAATACAGGTATTGAGGAAGGTAGTAGGTGAGCTTGTTTGGGTTGACAAACTCTTACAAGAACTTAACATCCCATTCTCTAAGCCTATTGCAGTCCGCTGTGATAGTCAATCTGCCCTACACATTGCAAGGAATCCAGTTTTCCGTGAAAGGACTAAGCACATAGAGGTTAATTGCTATTTTGTTTGAGATAAGCTTCAAGATGGTCTCATTTCCCTTCATCATGTTGTCACCACTGATCAGTTAGCTGATCTGCTTACTAAAGCTCTCACTGGTGTCAAGCAATCTTGCATCTTGTCCATGTTGGCTATGAAATCCTCACATCCCACTTGAGGGGGGGGGGGGAGGTATTGAGATTATTCAAGTGTATTTATAATCTGTAATACTATCATATTGGTTAGTTAGAAGTTAGTTGAGCTTGTTATTTTACTGATAAGTTAGTTAGTGATTAGCTCAATGATTAGTTGGTTAAAGTTGATTACTTTTCTCACTATTTAGCCAGCTGTAGACAACTATTATTGTGACTGCTAGATATATGTACACGTAGTTGGTTATCTTCTCAGATTGAGAAGTTCATTTTCAATGAAGTAGTTTTCGTTGCTTCTCATTTTCCTCTCTTTTGAAACCTTCTCCCTCTTTTGTCTTTCCTTCACCATTGTTGCTTAATACATCAATGTATCAGTAATTGATAGATTTCATGAAGCTAAAACAATTTTTGCACAAAAAATCGGCCAACAACTGTACATAACAATTCCACATTTAAAAAAAATAATTTTTCTCATGACCATAAATCATGAATTGCATATATATAGTCATGCATATATATACAATTTCTAGTTTATCTATTTAGATGCAAGAAAACTCTTCATGCCAATTGTTGGAATACAGGCATATGCAGTGGAAGCTTACAGTCAGGATCATACTTTCATGTAATATAGATAATATATAAACATAGATTTTAATCAAACATAAAGTCGATACACATCTCTTGAAGAGTGACCGCGAATCAAACCTCTTGAAGTTTTTGCACCAATCATCCAACTCGTTCTCCAGGTCTGTGATCTTCCGCTATAGCCTCAAAAATCTCTGAGTAGAGAATACTTGTGTGGACAAGTACTGCTTCTCAAAAAGGTCAAAAGTCTTATTTCATGGAGGAAGAGAATCCTATTTATAACACGTTTTAGGGTGTAAAATCCAAGTCCTAAAATATATTGGATTCTTTTTCTCCAAGTAATTGTAGAACTTTCCTTTTAGAAGACCAGTTTATTTTGACCAAATTTTTTTATGATTTTATTGTTTCTAGAAAACTGATTTCTTCCTTTTCAAGTTTATTAATTAATCAGACATAACAGAGACCATATATTTAATTATTGAGGCTTCCAATTATGGTATTAATTCTCAAAATAAATAAATTAACCTACCAAAATACATATTATTCCACTAAAATCCATAATTACACTCATCGTTATAATTTCAAATCATTCATTAAATCTTATTTAACTCCTCATGTTAAGATTACAGATACCAATCAACTGAATTATATTTCTAACTATTTAATTCATTGGCTAATAATCCTTTATTCATACTCTTAACTTATTTCATGTGACGGATACAAAATGCACCTGCAGGGTTTTCACATGAAAACTTATAAGCAACCATAAAAGGGTATAATCAATCTCAAGATCGAAATATGGATTCCATCAACTAATTATTATTTCACAAATGTCATTTGTCTTCATCCAACCTATCGAGAATTTTTTAACTCACGAAAAAGTTTTACCCTTTGATAGATCAAACAATAAACAAATTACTTTGAACATAATAATTATATCAAGATTAAAAGTATAAGCATGTTACACCCCGTAAATTCTTGACATGTAGATGGCCTATTCGCATGTTGGTTAAGAGTTTTAGAATGCCATACATGCTAGAAAAAGGCCCGGGGAAAGGATCGGACAAGCGCCAAGTCGGCGCGTCGCAAGGCCACAAGCGACTTGTAAATCGCATTCCAGGAATGTACGACTTATAAATCGCAATTCCCTGATACGACTATAAGTCCCAATTATATATAAGCCCCAACTTGAGGTTTAAGTCATTAGATATCAAATAATTTCCAAGCTGCGAAACGGGGCGTACGGGGTTTTGATAAATTATCGCCCGATTACGCCGTCAAGCGTAGTTCAAATTCAAATTAACCTCAGATACCGGTGTTTAGCAGCAGGGAGCATTCCCTGCAGGATTTGATTTCGCGAGTCGGCCAGGCAAATCGTCGTGCTACCGAGCTAAGGTAAGTAAAGGAATTGCTCAAATTAGTGTCTAATGTGCTCCTAGCCTTAAGTGAATATTCTCATGCCGAACTGAAAAATAGCAGAGTTTTTGACCGTCTTTCGGTAAGCTTAAGTTTAGGCTATAAATATATAGAAAGTAGCGTTGTCTTTCAGAATAGTGATGTATCTTAGTATAATTGACGTATATGTGAATGCGGTTGGGAGAAATAGCTAGGTACTGGCCAAGGCTTCGTCGATAGTCGGATAACTCGAGGTTAGGTATGTGGAGTAGTTTCTTCGGCAAGTTAGTAGCTTTAGCCTGTATATATAGTAAACTCCGTATGAACTCCGGAGTTGAATGTTTGAGTATTGTGCAAGTTAAGTAAATCTGGTTTCGTTGTTATATCGTACTACGATCAGTTAGTAAAGCATGCGCCAAATGGCAAGTTAGCATTAGGACTCCATTATAGCGGTATATGATTAGCAAGCATGTTTTTAGAATAATGTGGCAGAGATATTAGAATAAGAGTTAGTAAAGTAAATCGAATGAAGCCGAGATAGTATCAGCTCACAGTTAGCCATTCGGGCAGATGATAGGCTACGAATTAGCCAAGCAGAGACAAGATAGTATCTTGGCTTTCACAGTTAACTGCTTGATTAGATAAAGATCACGATTCAGTATAAAACGTGAGAATCAGTTTAACACAGAAAGATATCAGAATAACAAATCAGATTTCGAGATAGTACTTTTGATTAAACATGCTTGCTATTTATGTACCTATTGTTTGTTGAGACTTGGTTGTATGGTAGAGGCCACCACACAGTAGCGTCACCTCGCTTCCCCTGGGTTGGTAATCATGTCGCCCCGAGCGGAGTGGGGTTACGTCACTCCAAGGAGTGGCATGCCGTCCCCAGTTTGGACGAAGATGGGATGAAGCTTTCCCATATCGAGGTTGGCCAGCATTATTATACGAAAGCCACATTGTGCGACTAAGCGCCCGAAGAGCGGATGCAGATTCATACGCATGATTATACAGAAGCCTTTTTGTTGTACGACTAGCGCCCGGGAGCAGGTACAGATACAGTTTCAGATACAGATACAGTACAGGAGTCCTCCCGGACTCGAACCACAGTTATTTATATTGGAGGCTGCTATAGCGCATTTGGGGCCAAGGGGCCGGCGGAGGTGCTCCTAGTTAGCGGATGAGTGGGTAACTTATTTTGGCTGGTTTTGGCCAGGTAGGGGTATATAGATTGTTTACTTGCTTAGCCATCAACTTATAGGGGTTAGTATTGGCTCTTGCTATATATGTATTTATGCTATATAATAGTTAATAGACAGCGGGCCGCCGCGTCTACATGTACGCTTACGCCCTATCGGTACGAGAGAGAGTTTGATCCACAGTTTATATCAGTTCTTGATTGATTTATCCCTGCTACTCTGAGAACTGCTAGTTATGTTATCTATATTCAGTTGTATTGATTGTTTCAGTTACTTTGCATACTTTCGGTACTAACGTGCGCGCCCGTTAGGCGGCGCATTACTTACTGCGGTACTCATAGATGAGGAGAGGGCGATCCCTTGTGATTCCGGCCAGCTTATAGTCATCAGCTCACTGTCATCCGGAGCGATTTTGAAGGTGCTAGCTCTTCTTCTTT
The DNA here is from genome assembly GCA_018107945.1 of Datura stramonium. Lineage (NCBI taxonomy): Eukaryota > Viridiplantae > Streptophyta > Magnoliopsida > Solanales > Solanaceae > Datura > Datura stramonium. Next base: position 133,886 of record JACEIK010002698.1, read on the forward strand.
TATTGTATAGTATTGGTAGATGGAATTTTGTCGATCATTTCCTATCATTACTCATAGAGGCTTGCAGATTGTATATATTTATCTCCTGTGGTCGGTTAGGCGATTCGTGTGAGGCCGTGCGGTCTATTATAGTTGTTTAGCATTTACGGTTTATGTTGGCCGTGTGGGGCCATAGTTTGATAGTAGTGGTTACCTTGCCGGTCACGTAGTTATTCAGTATTCTCTATGTTGAGTTTCAGATGACTAGACAACATGGTGGCCTTGTCGGCCCCGTATAGGTTCCTTGTTATGAAGCATGTTACGGATTGCATTTGTTATTATATTCTCGAGTTGCTATAGGCAGTCGGCCGGAGAGAGTATGTTTGACCGTTATACCCAGCCGTCGTTTTCAGAAATCAGAAATAGAGCTAGCCAGGCACCAGATGTGCTTAGGCTCACCAGTTAGCAGTCCAGGTCCTACTAGGGCACCGGGGCAGTCACTTCACCCAGACGGGGCGTGACAAAGCACATTTAATGATCTAGAAATTATTTTATTAAGTCGGATGAATCTTATCTCTACTTAATTACGCTCAATACATATAAAATATACTAGCATAAAAAGTTAGAATTACCATTCCAATCAAGATAAATTATATTTAATCTTGTGCTATAATTGTACCAATAAATTTGATAATTTTCTTCTTAGATTGTGAATATATATAAATTTTTCTTATAAGAGCACGATTTAATTTTCGTTAATATAAGCTAAATTCTATACTAAATCATCTACTATTAAATGAGACACATCGATATATAAATAATGTATTTAAATTTTTATTAAAATTGAATAAGCTATTATTCTGCAATAAATATTATATCTAAACACATGGTTAATAGTATATTACCCATGATTTATAGTATATATTCCAACATCCTCCACTTATCCCGTGCAGTAAAATAATCTAGACCATTTGATAATCGGCCCAGCAGAAGTGTTTTTATTAGGCTCTATGAGAAACAAGAGAAACTTACATAATTGCCAATAAAAAGCAAAATATTTACATGAGCATGCCCCTTTACTTTTAACGCCCCCCAAAATAATTACATAAAATATTTCATTTAATTTGTTCTTTTTTGGTGGCATTCCCGACAACGCACCTTTTCTTTTTTGTCTTTTACACAATACTATTAAGTTATTAATTTATTTCTTTTTTCTCTCTCTTTCTCTAATTTATTCTTTTAAATTAATTTAAGTTTTGTTACTATTTTTGGTCTGTTCTTTTTATTTTTTATTTTACCTTTTTAATAAAAAAAATACATCAACTAACTATATCTAGACTAATAAAAATATAAAATAAATAATTTAATTACAACAAGAAGTAATTTACAAAAATACTAAAATCACTAGCTTATTTATTAAGAATTAAAATTAATAAATAAAAAATATTTTTCAAAATCATTATTCTTATTTTTTCACCCATAATCTAATTTCATGCTTAAATTTGGCTCTTTTTTTTCATTGTTCAATTTGTTTTATTTTCTCTACTCCTTTTTTCGTTTTTCTTTATTCTTTATCTTTTCTCTTATTTTGTTAATTTTTTTCTCAAATTATAGTATTTTTTTTCACCGTAATCTAATTTCACTCTCAAATTTGATTCCATCTTTTCTTTTTTCTTTTTCTTTTTCCGCGTTTTTTTAATTTTTATTTTATCTATTTTTTTAATTTTTTCCATGATCTAATTTTACTTATTTTTTTGTTTTTTTATATTCTATTTTTAATTTTTGATACCATTGAAGTATCCTCTATTCCTCTTATAAACACTCTTGATCCCCTTCCATGATACCATCAAAGTATATTTATATGCTGACATGGTATCATAGAGGACTACTCGATCTTTCAATGAAGCATTCTTTAGTACTTCATGATACCATCACAGTATATTTATATACTGACATGGTAACATGGAGGACTGTTTCAATTATTCAATAAGACACTCTTCAGTCCTCCATAATACCATCATAGTATATCTATATACTAGCATAGAATAATTAAGATCGGGTTTTAGTCACTCTAGGAAGAAAATCCTCGAGTCCTTAATGATACAATCATAGTATGTCTATATCATCATGAGTATCATTTAGGTATGCTTTAGTCCTCAATGATACCATCACAATATATCTATATAATGATGTGGTATCATTAAGAGATGCTTCAATCCTTCAGTAAAGACTCCTCAGTCATCCATGATACAATCATAATATATATCTATATCTTTTGTATGACATCATTGAGAATTACTGCTTTAGGTCTTCAATAAAACACTTCTTAACTCTCATGATACCATCACGGTATACCTATATAATATATCTATATACCATGGCAATATATAGATATATTGTCGTAGTATCATTTAAGTCTACTTCAATCCTTCAGCGGGACACTACTCGATCCTCAATGATACCATCACAATATACCTATATAAAATTATGATATCATTCAAGTTTGCTTCGATCCTCAATGATACCATCACAATATATCTATACAGTCATCATTGAGGTCGTCTTCTATCCCTTCACCAAGACACTCATCTGTCCTCCATGATTGTTACACCCGTAAATTCCCGGCACATAGGTGGCCTATTCGTGTATTGGTTAAGCGTATTTGAAAGCCATACATGCTAAAAAAGGCCCGGGAAAAGATCGGACGAGAAACCTGTCGAACCATCGCGGAAGGGCCGGGGCAGAGCCCCTCCGCGATGGCGCCGTGTCACGGAGGCGGGGCCTCCGCGTTGGCTCCGTGACATGTTAGCCTTGTCCAGGCCAAGTATATAAAGCCTCCGCCCGGTTATTTCATATCATATCTCTAATAATTTCCGAAACCGTGAGAGAACGGAGAGCACGCAAAGTAATAGAAATTATCGCTCGATTACGCCCGTCAAACGTAGTCCAAATCCAAATTAACCTCAGATACCGAGGTATTTAGCAGGAGAGAGCATTCCTACGGAATTTATTTCGCGAGTGTGACAAATAGTCGTGCTGCCGGACTAAGGTAAGTGGAATTGCTCCAAATTAGTGTCAATATGCCCTAGCCTTAAAGTGAATACTTCTCGCTTCTGGACTTTCGAGAAATAGCAAGTTTTTGACCGTCTTTCGATAAGCCTAAGTTTAGGCTATGAATATATCGAAAGTGACGTTGTCTTTTAGAATATTGGTGTATTTAGTCCTAATTGACATATATGTGAATGCGGTTGGGAGAAATAGTTAGATGCGGCGAGCTTCGTCCGATGGTCGGATAACCCGAGTTAGGGTATGTAAAAGGCAGTTTCTTCGGCAAGTTAGTAGCTTTAGCCTTGTATATCATAGTAGACTCCGTAATAGAATTCTCGGGTTGAATACTGAGTATTGTGCAAGTTCGGTAAATTACGGTTTGCGTTGTTATATACTTTCAGTCCGAAAGATAGTAAAGCATGCGCCAAATCGCCAAAATGGTTTGCATTATGTTCAGTTGTTTAGTATTCTTGATTATGTTGGCCGTGTGGGGCCATAGTCTGATAGTAGTGCTGACCTTTCCGGTCACGTAGTTATATGGTATTCTCTACGTTGAGTTTGAGATGACTAGATAGCATGGTAGCCTTGTCGCGCATAGGTTCCTTGTTATGAGTATGTTTCTGGTTAGCTGTTGTTGCATTCACAGGTGGCTATAGGCCCGATCGGCCGGAGAATATTGTTTACAGCCGTTATATAGCCCATTGTTTAAATCAGAAATAAGTGTGAGACACTTAGAGCCGTGCCTAAGAACCACCGGTTGCGATCCAGGTCCTACTAGGGAACCGAGGTGCCAATCATACTCCCCCAGGCGGGGCGTGACAAACTTAATTATCGAGCAGGTCGTGTCCCAGCGAGTCCTACAAGGTGTGTGATGAATCTGTGTATCATGGGATAATATTATTTCATGTGGGTGAGACAGGAGGTGATGAATGGACCTCATATGTTCGGATCAAACAATATGAACAGTGCATTACAGAGTTGATCATTCAAGTATCTCATCTTCTTTGTCTGGTGAAATATGGATGTTACCTTTGGAAGATCAGCTGATGAAAACTCTATGAGATGTGTTTATTTTGATCAAGATCATGCTCAGAGGAATGTGCAGGAAGCACCATGTTTGCCTCTGGATGTGTCCATGTGGAGCAGTTGGGCACGACACCGCCTCCGATAGCTCATCTACCTTCCTTCATCAGATCGAAGTTCATAGCCTTTGTGGTTATGTTAACAAATGATGGCCACACAGCGCGATTAGTGCCACCTGCGGTAGAGCCGTCGGGTGGATCAGGTTGTTCCAGGGTCGGGGAGTTTTGGCCTTTGGGTCCCCCACAGTTCACGCGAAGTCGAGACCCGGGACGAGAGGACCCTCGGGACACAGACCGGATATGAGAATTTTTCGGGTTATGCATGTGACCCCTTGAGAATCAGTTGAGCTGGCAGTGTTTCGGTTGCCGGACATAGGCGTATTGTGGTACGAGGTTGGGAAGGTCTCACAAAGGGAGAGATGTTGCCCCTCGGAGCCTGGTCCGGCTTCTCGGAAGCCTTTCTGGACCATTACTTGCCACGAGAGATCCGACAGGCAGGATGGAATCCCGGTTGCATTTAGAGCAAGGGCGAGTAGCGTACGAGAATATGCTTTACAATTTGACTCCTTCGCCCGCTATGCTCCAGCTTTTATTGATACTATGCCGTCCTAGAGTTCACGGGTTTATTATGGGGGTGAATCGAATATGCGAGGCATGCATGACGGCTGCGTTACGAGAGGATATGGATATTGCCCGAGTGGGCCTTTGCTCAGACCATTGGGGGCCTTAGACAGCGGCAGGGCGGTAGACGAGACAAATCGGGAACACGGCCCGCGAGAGATAGATCGAGATGGGAAATGCGAGAGGAGGTTCGGGAGAGGACCCCGGAGCGATTGTGAGACCAGATCCCCTAGACCCCCACCTCCACCACAGCAGCGGCTGAGGTAGATTTGCTCATCGAGGGCAGTCGAGTCTGGTGGCGGTTCTCGAAACAGGTATATTCCCTGCAATAGAGAAGGGGAGGAAGCGAGAGCGATTTACACCCCCACCCTGCCTGAGTACAGCAGGCCTCACACGGAGCTTGTAGATATGGCTCCTCGGGGGATGTATATGCGGGCGGGGAGGGGCATAGGATGAAGATTATCCAGGCCAGGGGACAAGAGGCGCGAGGAATAGTCGGGGACGGGGGGATCCACAAGCACGGCTCCAGCGGCCTCCGGCGGGGCGGCGCCCAGGCCCTCCCGGGTACAACGGTAGAGGCCGAGGTAGATCGGGAGCCTCCGGTTAGTACGGGCTCAAGTCGTACTTATGCACTACTAGGGAGACGGGACTCGAGAAGCGTCTCCAGGATGTGGTAATAGGTATGATGACTATCTGTTCATTCCCTGCTTATGTACTGATTGATCACGCAGGATCACTCTGTCATATATTACTCCATTTGTGGCTCAGAAAGTTTAATGTCGCACGAGTTATTACAGCGGCCCTTTTCGGTATCCACACCCGTTGGTGACCTATTTATAGCTAGCGGGTTTATCGAGGGTGTATAGTAGAGGTTGCTGATCACCCGAACTACAATAGATCTGGTAAGAGTTAGAATGATTGATTTCGATGCCATATGGATTGGCTAGTGCCGCTACACCAATGTAGAATGTTGGACCCAGGCGTGGTCCGATTCCACTCGGGAGCGATGCGAGTGGAAAGGCAGCAAACCTACACCAAAGAGTAGAGTTTATTTCCTACCTTCAGGCGAGAAATTGATAACTAACGGATGCTTATTTACCACCTAGTCAGGGCTTCAGGATGTTTCGGATAGAGTCTCCGACCTCCGGTCTGTTCGATGGTGAAGCGAGTTCCCTGATGTATTTCGGATAAGGTTACAGTATTCCACCGAAAGGAAATAGATTTTGCTATCGATTTACTACCAGGCACTCGGCCCATATCAATTCCTCCTTATCCTTATGGCTCCTGCAGAACTCAGAGAGTTAAAGGAGCAGTTAAAGATTTTTCTAGATAAAGGTTTCATCGAAATTTGAGTACTTCACGAAGTGGGGTGCACCGATTCTATTTGTGAAAGAAAGATGGCTTGCTCCGTATGTGTATAGATTACCGACAGCGAAATAAAGTTACGGTAAAGAATAAGTATCCGCTTCCCAGAATAGATGATTTGTTTGATCAGTTACAGGGGCCAGGTACTTCTCCAGATTGACTTGCGGTCCGGATATCATCGGAGTTCGAGTCATGAAAGAGACATCCAAAACGGCTTTCGGGACCCGATATGGACACTTGAATTCCTAGTTATGTCCTTTGGGTTGTGAATGCCCCAGCAATATTCATGGACAGTGGGCCGTGTTTGCAGACCATACCTGGACCTGTTCGTGATAGTGTTTATTGATGATATTCTGGTGTATTCTCGCTCTAAAGCGAGATCACCGAGGCTCATTTACGGACAGTGCTCAGTTCTCGGGGACCGTCGATTATATACTAAGTTCTCTAAATGTAGTGCAGCCTTTCATTAGCCTTCTTGGGGCATATTGTCGGATGTTGGTATACAGGTTGACACGCAGAAAATAAGCCCGATCAAAACATGGCCTAGGCCTACCCTCCGACGAAGTCGCAGTTTTCTGGGGTTAGCGAGGTATTACAGGAGATTAATTAAGGGTTCTCTACTATAGAGGCACCTCTCGGCTAGTGACATGAAAGCAGCAAAGTTTCAGTGGACAGAGGCATGTTTACAGAACTTCCAGGAACTAAAAGACCGATTAACCTCCCGCTCAGTGTTAGCATTGTCGGAAGGTACAAAGGTTATTCGATGTATTGCGATGCATCAGGCATTAGGTTGGGTTGTGTGTTGATGCAACATGGTAAGGTGATTGCATATGCTTCCAGACGATGAGGAAACACGAAAAGAATTACCCTACACACGACCTGGAGTTAGCCGCAGTGATCCACGCCTTAAAGATATGGAGACATTACTTGTATGGGAATTCATTTTGATATTTTCACATATCATAAGAGCCTACGGTATATCTTCACCCAAAGGGAGTTGAATGCGCGACAGCGTCGCTGGTTAGGTATTAAAAGATTATGACTTAAATATTTTGTATCATCCAGGAAAACAAATGTAGTAGCAGATTCTCTCAGTCGTAAATCCATGGGAAGTTTGGCGTTTTTGCAGCCGAGCGGCGGAGTTAGTCGAGGAGATACATCAATTAGCCAGCCTGGCAGATTTCGTGTAGCGAACTTGAGAGGACAACAGGCAGTAATTGAACACTGGCGTGTCATCATTAGTTGTAGAGGTGAGAGAATATGAAGATCCTAACCTGGTCGGCAGGACGGTATTATGAGGGAAGCGCCGATTTCCAGATAACGAGAGGATGGAGTGCTGCGTTGTAAAGGCCGTCTCTGTGTTCCGGATGTTTGAGGAGCTCCGCCCGACAGTTATAGATGAGATACATTAACCGCTATTCTCTTCACCCCGGCGCGACGAAAATGTACCATGATATCAAAGAGAACTCTTTTGGTGGCGGTATGAAAGTGGCGAATTTGCTTGCTTGATGTCTCAGCACTTGCGAGGTGAAGCGGAACACCGAAACCAGGCGGGTTAACTCGGGACATATTTGTGCCTCTCCTGAAATAGGAGCGATGAATATGGATTTTGTGGCAGGATTACCCGTACCAGACACCGAACCTGCGATTCTATATGGAGTGATAGTAGACAGGTTGACAAGAATCAGCTCATTTCTGCGGTGAAAACTACTTTCTCGGCCGAAGATTACGCCCGAGTTGTATATCGGAGAAAATAGTTAAGATTGCACGGAGTGCTAGTATCTATTATCTCTGACAGAGGAGCACGGTTTACGGCTAGATTTTGGCAGTCATTTCGGAGAGTGCAGGTACCTGATTAATTTGACACAACATTCCACCCTCGAGATAGATGGGCCAGTGAGCAGCACTATTCGGGCGCTCGAGGACATGCTACGGGCGTGTGCTAGATTTTAGTGGTAGCTGGGATGAGCAATTGCCCCTAATCGAGTTTGCTTATAATAATAGCTATCACTCAGCTATCCAAATGGCGCCTTTCGAGGCATTATAGGCAAATGCAGATCACTCCGATTGGCTGGTTTGAAGTGGGAGAATGTCGGCATTGATTGGGCCGGACATTATTCAACGATCGAGAGGAGAAGGTGGAAACATCAGAGAGAACGCCTACTGACTGCACAGAGCCGCCAGAAATCGTATGTTGATGTGCAGCGAAGAGACCTGGATTCGATGTAAACGACTGGGTATTTTTGAAAGTATCACCGATGAAAGGGGTGATGAGATTCGACAAGAAGGGTAAGCTCAGTCCAAGATTTGATTGGGCCTTATCAAATTCTTCAAATAGGCCGAGTGGCATATAGGAGTTGAACTTGCCTTCAGAATTAGAATCCGTTCATCCGGTCTTTCATGTATCCATGCTGAGGAAATGCATAGGACACCCATCGAGCAGTCCCGGAGTCCCGGGATATCCAGGTTACCGAAGAATTGGCCTATGAAGAGGTTCATTAGCTATCTTAGACAGACAGATCCGTAGATTGAGGACCAAAAGATATTGCGTCTGTCGAAGTACTGTGGCGTAACGAGGAACCGAGAAGAGATGACTTGGGAGCGGAGGAAGATATGAAAACCAGATATCCTCATTTATTCCAAACCTACTCGGCGACGGGTATGCTAGTATTAATATCTATGCAATATCTTATAGTTTGTATATGTATAAATAAGAAAAGATCGATTTTTAGCTATCACATGAATCCTATAGTATTGTGTGGAGTACATGTATTGGACTTTTCTGCGTTTCAGGTTTTTGGGATAGTCCATATTACAGGGAAACTCTACGAAATTTTCTAGAAATAAGTTGAGTAAGTTGAGAAGTCCTCTAGATAGCGAGTTTTCATTCGAGGATGAATGTTCTTAACTTGCTTAAGGGGGAGAATTTTACACCCTGTAAATTCCCGGCACATAGGTGGCCTATTCGCGTGTTGGTTAAGCGTATTTGAAAGCCATACATGCTAGAAAAGGCCGGGAAAGGTCGGACCTTGAAACTGTCGAACCATCGCGAAGGAGGCGGGCGAGCCCTCCGCGATGGCGCGTGTCACGGAGGTAGGGCCTCCGCGTTGGCTCCGTGACACGTTGGCCCTGTCCAGGCCCAAGTATATAAAGTCTCCACTTCGGTTATTTCATATCATATCTCTAATAATTTCCAGAAACCAATGAGAGAACGAGAGGAAGCACGCAAAGTAATAGAAATTATCGTTAGAATTACGCCGTCAAACGTAGTCCAAATCCAAATTAACCTCAGATACGGTATTGCTTAGCAGGAGCATTCCCTCTGGATTTAGTTTATGAAATTTGGCCGACAAATCGTCGTGCTACCGGACTAAAGGTAAGTGGAGATTGCTCCAAATTAGTGTCAATATGCCCTAGCCTTAAAGTGAATACTTCTCCCTTACGGACTTTCGAGAAATGGCAAGTTTTGACCGTCTTTCGATAAGCCAAGTTTGGGCTATAAATATATCGAAAGTGACGTTATCTTTGAATATTAGTGTATTTAGTCCTAATTGACATATATGTGAATCAGTTGGGAGAAATAGTTGGAAGTCTTGTAGAGCCGTCCGATAGTCGGATAACCCAAGGATTAAAGTATGTAAACCGAGTTTCTTCGGCAAGTTAGTAGCTTTAGCCTTGTATATCATAGTAGACTCCGTAATAGAACTCTCGGAGTTGAATATTGAGTATTGTGCAAGTTTAGTAAGTCTGGTTTGCGTTGTTATATCGCACTCAGTTCGAAAGATAGTAAAGCATGAGCCAAATGGCGAGTCGACATTCAGTTTCAGTATAGCCCGGTATGTGATTAGCAAGCATGTTTTCGAATAATATGACAGATAATCAGAATACAAGTTAGTAAGTAAAAATCGGATAGACAGATAGTATCCTGGCTATAGATTAGCCATTCGGACAGCTGATATCATGGCTCTGAGATTAGCACAGACGGGGAAGTATCTTGGCTATAGATTAGCCATGCGATTAGATAAAGATCACAAATTCAGTATAAAAAACGGTATGAGAATCGGTATAACAAAGAGATGGAATAAAGAATTAGAATTCAGATAGCATTTTTAGTTAAACATGCTTGCTATTTATGTGCCTATTGTTTTTTGAGACTTGGTTGTGTCGTGAGGGCACCTTTTGAAGAGCGTCTAACGCCCCTGGAGTTGGTAATCGTGTCGCCCAGCGAGGCGGGTGGGTTTGCGTCACTCAAGGAGTGGCATGCCGGTCCCCAGGTTGGGCAGAAGACAGGATGAAGCTTTCCCCATATCAGGCTGATCAACATTATTATACAGAAAGCCCTGTTGTGCTGGCGCCCGGGGAGACGGTCGAATACGGTTTCGATTCTGAGATATAGTTTAGGAGTCCTCCGGACTTATACACGATTATTTATATCGGGAGGCTATGGCCCGAGCCGGAGATCCGGGGGGACGCGAGGTGCTCGTAGTTAGTAGATGAGTGGGTGACTTATTTTTGGCTGGTTTTGACCCGGGTAGGGGTCTGTAGATTGTTTGCTTGCTTGGCGCCATCCGGCTTATGGGGGTTGGTATTGGCTCTTTCTTGCTATATATATTTATTTATATGTTATATATTAGTTAATAGGCAGTAGGCCGCCGCGTCTACAGGTACAGCTCTGCCCTATCACAGCACAGAAAGCCTGATTAAGTTCATATCAATTCTTCAGATTCAGTTATCTCCTGCTATTCGAAATTGCTAGTTATGTTAGTTGTAGTCGGTGCTTTGCATACTCGTACCCGTGATGCGGCACCCCGTGGGGCGGGCATTACTTGCCTGCAGGTACTTAATAGACGAGGAGGCGATCCTCGTGATTCCAGCCAGCTATAGAGTCATCAGCTCCTGTCATGCGGAGCACGATTTTCAGAGGGTGTAGTTCTTTTTCTTTGTTGTACGGTATGGGTAGGCCGTGGGCCACTGTCGATCATTTATATCGTTGCTCATAGAGGCTTGCGGATTGTATATATTTATCTCCCCGTAGTCGGTTAGGCCGGTCGTGTGAGGCCGTGCGTTGTGTTCAGCTGTTGAAGTATTCTTGATTATGTTGGTTGTGTGGGGCCAAGTCTGATAGTAGTGGTGACCTTGTGAGTCACGTAGTTATATGGTATTCTCTACGTTGAGTTTCGAGATGACTAGAACTGACATGGTGGCCTTGTCGGCCCATAGGTTCCTTGTTATGAGTATGTTTTGGGTAGCTGTTATTTTCACAGGTGGCTATAGGCCCAGTCGGCGGAGAGCTGTGTTTACAGCCGTTATATAGCCCATTATTTCCAGAAATCGAAGCGAGGCTTTAGCCGGGCACCAGGCGTGCCTAGGCTTACCAGTGCGATCCGAGTCCTGCTAGGGCTGGGTGCCAGTCCTTACCCCCAAGGAGGGTGCTGACAGATATCTTCATAGTATATCTATACTAGCATGATATCATTAAGGCCTACTTCGATTTTTCAGTGAGAAACTACTCAGTCTTCCAATGGTACCATCATAACAGCTATATCTTGTTATGGTATCATTGAGGTTTGCTTGATGCTTGATTGAAACACTCCTCGATCCTCTATGATACTATCAAAACATATTTATACATTGGTGTGGTATCATTGAGGTTTGCTTGATCCTTAGAGTGAGACTCCTTAGTCCTTCCTTGATACCATTACAATATATCTATATACTGCCACGATATCATTAAGTGCATTCGGTTCTTCAATGAGACACTCTTCAACCCTCCATGATATCATATACCTATACAATATTATAGTATCATTGAGGTCTATTTTAGTACACAATGATACCAATTAGAACATATTTATATAATGTCATGGTATCATTGAGGTCTTTTTCAGTAAGACAATCCTCAGTCCTCTGTAATGCCATCACAGTATATCTATATGCTAGTATGGAATCATTAAAGTACACTTGATCATTTAGTAAGAAAATCCCCAATCCTCAATGATGCCATCACAATATATCTATATCTGTCATGGTATCATTGAGGTCTATCGATCCTCAATGATACCATCATAATATATTTAATACTGGCATGGTATCATTGTGAGGTTTGCTCCGATCATTCATGAAACTCCTCAATCCTCTATGATACCATCATAATATATCTATATATTGACATGATATCATTGAGAGTATGCTGGATTCTTCAATGAGACCCTTCTCAGTCATTCGTGATATCATCATAGTATATTTATATACTGGCATGGTATCATTTAGGTGTACTGATCCATCGGTGAGGCACTTCAGGTCCTATATGATACGCATGGTATATATCCTTAAACTCATGGTATCATAGAATTTACCTTTAATTTTGATATTTTAATTTTAATTTTAAAAAAACAAAAAAAACATGTAATTTAATTAAAATACAAAAATAAACACATAATTAAAAATATTTTTAGATATAATTTTTTCTTTGCAAAAGCAAAAAAAAACTATAAAACTAAATTTTTCATTACTTTATATTTTAATAAATATGCCTAGTAGACTTTAGTATTTTTAAATTACTTTCTATTGTAGTCTAGTTATTTATTTTTATTAATATAGAATAATTTAGTTCATTTTTTTAATTTTTGTATTTTATTTGTTTTTTAAAAATATAGAAAGGGACAAAAAAATAAGGTAACAAAAAAAAAAAAGTAAAAAGGAATCTGAAAAATAGAAAATATAAAATAAAATAAATAAAAAATTTCAACTTTTAAATAATCACATCATTATTTCCTTTTTTAATTTTTTAAAAATTAAAGATTAACTCATTTAAAGGATTAAAATAATAAATAAAAAAAAAAGAACAAAATAATAAATAAAAGGATAAAGGTAATAAATTGAAGGACATAAGCAATAAATAAAAAAATAAAAAAGAAAAAAGAGCGTGCAAAGGAGAGTGTATTTTGAGTAAATACTTTGATCCAAATGAGTGTGTAGAAATTAGTATGAAAATGGGCAAATTAAGGTAAGTATTTTACTTTTTTGGGTTACTTTATATTACTTTTTCCAAAGACAAAAAAAAATGAGAATAAGAAATCAGTTTTATGGAAGAAATTGATAGATTCTATGTTTTTGTCCTTAAAATTATGAAAGATATTATTAAATTATGGTATACCTAAAACCTATAAATAATACAGTATCAAAGCACGCCATCTCCCCCTTGGGAGAAGACCTCCACATACACTTTTTGAATCTCTTCTTTCAACTTCACCAAAGTAGATCCTCATCTTGCCTAGCCTTAACATTAGTCACCACAGAAGATTATGAACCATTTTGAACCATGATACCACCTTGTTCGAATCCATAGGCGAACTCCTAATGCGTGCAAGACCGATCTACATCCTTCACCAACTATTTCATTCCATCTTCCACATAAGAGAAACACTCTGCATAGACAGTCTACTATGGGCATCTGCCACTACATGGTCCTTGCTCGGATGATAAAGGACACTCATGTCATAGTCCTTAAGCATCTCTAACTATCTCCTTTGTTGAAAATTAAAATCCTTACATTGATTAAGCTTGGAGATCTAGTGTGGGTGCACTTTGGAAAGTAAAGGTTTCCTACCAAAATAAAATCAAAGTTACACCCAAGAAGATGGTCATTTGAAGTCCTTGAAAAGATTGGAGACAATGCTTGCAAACCTGATCTTCCTAGTGAATATCAAGTTATTCTTGCCTTTAATGTTGTTGATCTTTCTTTATTTGACGCAGCATTGAATTCGAGGATGAATTATCTTGAAGAATAGGGAATGACGCATCCATGGAAACTCATCATCAATTAAGGAAGCTTTGGAAGTTCCAACAGGACCCATGACAAGATCCAAACAAGGAAATTTGAAGACCAATTTAATGGGCTGGAATTAGCTATTAAAAAGTGTCTTGTGATGGAAGAAGATCTCAAGCCCAATGAAGATATTTTCTCCAACTCTTACATCTATTTGAAGGCGCAAATTAAAGTCCAGGGAGATGAAATGGAGCCCAAATCGGCCCCTAAATGGAGAAAATACTGCTGCATTTTTTAATTAGTTTCTAGAATTATATTTAAAGTTGTTTTATTCTATGTTAACTTCTAGACTATGTGTGTGGTAGTTTTATAGGTCCTAGGAAGTATAATTTTCATTTATGATATCTTTTGACCAACCCCTTCTTCATTACTATATAAAGGGGTCTTTGTTCATTTATGAAGATCATATTTTGAATATTAATATATTTGAGATTCTTTTGAACTTTTGTAGCAGATTACTTTTGAATTTATCTTGCAACTTCTAACAAGTTTTATAGTTTATGGTAGTAAGATAATTTTGTTTCTTGATATCTTTGGTTTCTTCATGGTATTCTTAGCGAGGTGATTAGCAGTACAACTCACTAAAATTGTTGTCTAGCATTTACCTCACGAAGCGTCCAAGATCCAATTCTAAACTTGATTATTTTTTTTATTTTTTTTATGTAAATTATAAGAAATTAATGAATTCCTCGTGAGGGAGACTTTTGAACTGCCCGCTTGTGTGCTCTTCTTTCTTTTTTCCGTTTTTTTTTTTTTTAAGAATTGTTGCATTTTTTTTAAGTTCATACTCTAATTTTGGGATTTCCAACCTTCGTATTATCAAGTGGTATCAGAGCGGTTCTATCAAGATTTCATTCTTGATAATGTTGGGAGTTTCTTGAACAAAGAGCAAAAATTTATAAAATAGTTACTATAGCAATGAACAGTAACGTTAAAAACACTATTGTGGCAGTGAATAGTAACATTCTAAAAAAAGGCAAAAAAAAGAATTTTTTTTATTGCTCTTCAAGAAATTTTCCTAATCTAATTGTTTCAAAAGAAAAAAGGAAATAAAGAGAGGTTTTTGATAGAACACAGGAAGAGGATCTAGATCTTTATCTTGTCCCGTCTTTTCTTTGTTCGAGTCTTGTTTCAACTAAATCCTATTCTTCTTAGGGTTGGTTGTTCACTTTTTATGCCTAAAATTCCTTAATTTAATACTATGGACTTGAAACTGGTAGGGTTAAATATAAATCCACGAAGTCTCTTTCCAAAGGTCATTTGAGAGGAAAAAGGCAGGAGTGGGTGAGAACAATTAAAGGAAAATGCCAAGTTTGAGTGATACACTATTTTCTTTAAGATGTCTAATACAAGTGATAGTGATGGTGAAAGGAAGGCTGCTCAAGATGCGGAGATCCGAGCAATAATGTACTTTACAAGCTATGCACCAATAATTTGAAAGATGGAACTTATAATTCCAAGAGATAAAGGATGCCATTCTTGAACAAATGAGACAATAAATTTGAACATAAGAGGGGAAAATCAACTGTTGTACCACCCCAAAATAATCCTAGACCTCAAAATAGGAGAAATGTACCCCATGCCCCCATTGTGAATCAAGAAAATCCTATTTACGATTTGGTTGATTATTTTGATGTAAATCTAGATAGGATAGGGGGAGATAGAAGGGGACAATGAGCTAGATTGGAAGATGAAAACATAAATAGCATAATGAGTAAGATGCCATCTTTCCAAGGACACAAGAGATCCAGATTTGTACCTTGTTTGGGAGCGGAGAGTTGTGGCCATTTTTGATTGTCACAACTATTCAGAAGGTAAGAAGGTTAAGCTTATTATTGTTAGATTTTAAGACATGCTTATATTTGGTGGAAAAAGCTTACAAGGGATATACAACAAGATGGAGAACCGCCCATTGCTACTTGGGCTGAGATGAAGGTGTGAAGGACGGTTTGTGCCTTCTCATTTTCAAAGAGACCCACAACAGCGTCTTCAATCAATGAAGTAAGGAACCATGACTGTTGATGAATACTTTAATGCTATGGATATGACTATGATCCAAGCTAATTGCATGGAAGACGAAGAGGCTACTATGGCTAGATTTATTAATGGTTTAAACATACAAATAACTGATGTAGTAGAGATACAACCATATGTAACTTTAGATGAATTAGTAGATTTGGTTGTAAAAGTAGAAAAGAAAAATAAAAGACATCGGGCTAGTTCAAGGAGAATCAGCAAACACCATTTCCAAGAAGCCATGGTCAAAAGAAGTATCTTCTAGACCTCAATAAGCCAAAGGCAAGGGTAAAGTAGATGAGAAGGAGGGAGGTAAATCTTTTTTTCCTAAGTCATCTAAACCTTCCAGTTTCATTCAATGTCATAAATGTCATGGGAGAGGGCATATGATGTATGAATGTCCAATTAGAAGAAACATTATCTTGAGAGAAGATGGAAAATATGAGAGTGAAAAGTGAGGATGAGAAGAAGAGGGAGGTATGAGTGAAGATGATATAGAAATGCCTAATGATGAATTTTGTTGGGGTGTAGAAAGATTCTTGAAGTAGAATATGAGAGTAAAAAGAGTGAGAAAGAGGAAGAAGATGAAGGTGAGAGTGAAGATGGTGTAGAACTTCCTTTTAATCATTGTTTGATTGGGGTAGTTAGAAGTCTTATATCTATCAGTTTGGGAATTTATAGTGATGAAAAAAGTGAGAATATATTCCATACTAGGTGTGTGGGATAAAGGGAAAACTTGTTCTATGATTGTGTGTGAGTGGTAGTTGTGCTAATGTGGTGAGTTAACACTTGGTAGATATATTAGGGCTTGCATGCATGAAACACCCTAAGCCCTATAGAATCCAATGGTTGAATGATAGTGGTGAATTGAAAGTTAATAGACAATGCATGATTTCATTCAATGTTAGTACGTATGAGGATGAAACTCTTTGTGATGTGATTCCTATGCAATCTTTTCCTGCTCTTGCTTAGTAGATGCAGTGGCGGTTTGATAGGCATACTTTTCATGATGGAAGAAAGAATAGATATTCTCCCGAACTTAATGGCAAGAAGTATACTGTTGCACCTTTAACTCCTTCTCAAGTGTTTGAAGATCAAAAGAGATTGCGAGAATCAATGGAAAAACAAAAGGGAGGGAATAAAAGTGAGTTTGAGTGAAAATAAAAGAGTTTTGGCCAAGAGTTAGAAAAAGAGATGGACAAAGAGAGAAAAAGGGGGCAAAGAACATAAGCAAAGAGGTAAAAGGGCTCAGTGGCAAAAGAAAATTTTGGTGAGGGGAAAGACTAAGGAAAAGAAAAAGAGTTTCTATATAAAAGCCAAGGAGTGTTTGAATGCAAGAAAAGAGGGACGGACCCATAATACTACTTACTTATAAAGAAGTCTTGATTAATTAAGATACTAACTTCTTCTTTGCCAAGTAGTGTTACTTCTCTTATGCAGGATTTTGCTGATATTTTTCCTGAGGATATTTCTAAAGGTCTACCAATTGACTTTGTAACTGGAGCACAAATTTCAAATATAGGCTTGATTATAGAAACAATCCTGAAGAGACAAAGTTGCAAAGACAAGTTGAAGAGTTGCTTGAAAAGGGGTTTTATGAGAGAGCACGAGTCCTTGCTCTGTTCCTATTCTATTGGTGCCAAAAAAGGATGGATCTTGGAGGATGTGGCATGGATTGTCGAGCTATCAACAAGATTCACATTAAGAAATATCGTCATCCTATTTCTCGTCTTGATGACATGTTAAACCAATTGCACGGGTCTAAAATTTTTTCTAAAACTGATCCCCAAAAGAGTGGTTACCATCAGATTCGAATGAATCCTGGAAATGAATGGAAAACTTCTTTTAAGACCAAATATGGGCTTTATGAGTGCTTAGTTATGCCTTTTGGCTTGACTAATGCACCCAACACTTTCATGAGATTGATGAATCATACTTTTAAGAATTTTCATGAAAAGTTTGTGGTGGTTAATTTTGACGATATCTTGATCTTTTCTAAAAATTTGAATGAGCATGTTGAACACCTAAAATAAATTCTCAAAGTTCTTAAGAAGCAACAATTGTTTGCTAATATCAAAAGTATTACCTTTTTGTGGATCATGTGGTATTCTTGGGTTTGTGGTTAGTTCTAAGGGAGTTGAAGTTGCTGAAGATAAAATAAGGCAATCAAAGAATGGTCTAAACCTAAGAGTGTAACTGAGATTAGGAGTTTTCATGGGCTTGCTAGTTTTTATAGGAGGTTTGTTAGAATTTTAGCACCATTTTGCTCCTTTGGCTTGAAGTTATTAAGAAGGACAAGGTTTTCATATGGGGAAAAGAACAAGATGCTATTTTGCTTATTAAAAGAAAAATTGTGTTATTCTTCTCTTTTGCAATTGCCTGATTTTTAAGTCTTTTGAGAGTTGAATGTGATGCCTCAGGAAGAGGAATAGGTGTTGTTTAATGCGGATTCCAAGCCCATTGCATACTTTAGTGAAAATTTAGTGGAGCAACATTGAACTACTCAACTTATGACAAAGAGTTATATGCTTTGGTCAAAGATTTAGCTACATGGAAACATTATTTATGGTCTAGAGGTTTGTGGTTAGGGTGAACCTATGAATCCTTAAGATACTTTAAGAGCCAAGAGTAAGCTAATTTGTAGGCATGCAAAATGGGTTGAATTCATTGAAATTTTCCCATATGTGATTGCTTACAAGCAAGGAAAAGAAAATGTGGTTGATGATGCACTTTCAAGAAGGTATATGCAGGTCTCTACTCTTACTTCTAAATTGATGGAGTTTTGATCAAATCAAGGGCCTTAAAGCTGTGATTCTGATTTTGGCAATATTTTTATAGAGTGTAAGTTGAGTTCTTATAGGCAGTTCAATCTTCAAAGTTCCTTTTTAAGAAAAATGATTTGTGTGTTCCTAATAGCTCTTTTGCATGAATTATTTGTTAGGGAAGAACATTGTGGTGGGCTCATAGGACACTTTGGAGTTCCCAAAACTTGGATATACTTGTTGAACATTATTTTTGTCATGGCATGCGAAAGGATGTTGAGAAAGTGTGTTCCCAGTGTCTTGAATGTAAACATGCCAAATCAAAGTATTTACCACATGGTCTTTACTCGGCACACGTTCCTACTTCTCCTTAGTTTGATATTTCCATGGATTTTGTGTTAGGCCTGACTAGAACTAAATATAGTAAGGATAGTATATTTGTAGTGGTAGACCAATTTTCAACAATGGTTCATTTTATTCCATGTTTGAAGACTAATGATGCATTACATGTGGCTGATTTATTTGTGAAAGAAGTGGTTAAATTACATGGTATACCTAAAACTATTATTTGTGATAGGGAATATGTTAAGGATCTGTTTTAAAAAGGGAAAACTAACCTTTTGTGAGGAACATTTGCCCATGGTAGAGTTTTCCTATAATAGAACTATCCATTCTTCTATTGGTAAGTCTCCTTTTGAAGTTGTTTATGGTTGTCCCTCTTCCCCCTGATTTACTGCCTTTGCCTACTAATGATAGTGTTAATCTTGATGATAGGAAAAAGGCTGAAATGATGAAGAAAATTCATGAAAAAGCAAGGCTTGCAATTGAACGGAAGAATGAACAAACTGCCTTAGAAGAAATAAAGGGGTGAAAATCTGTTATTTTAATCCTGGAGATGTAGTGTAGGTGCACTTTAGAAAGGAAAGATTTCCTACCAAAAAAATTCAAGTTACACCCAAGAGGAGATGGTCATTTGAAGTCCTTGAAAAGATTGGAGACAATGCTTACAAACTTGATCTTCCTAGTGAATATCAAGTTAATTGCTACTGCTTTTAATGTTGTTGATCTTTATTTATTTGGCCCTTCAATATTGAATTTGAGGATGAATTCTCTTGAAGAAGAGGGAATGATAACATCCTTGACAACTTATCATCAACTAAGGAAGTTTTGGAAGTTCCAAGAGGACCTATGATAAGATCCCAAACAAGGAAATTTGAAGACCAACTTAATGGGATGGAATTAGCTATTAAAAGTGTCTTTTGAAGAAGAATCTCAAGCCCAATGAAGATATTTTCTCCAATTCTTACATCTATTTGAAGGCCCTAATGAAAGTCCAAGAGGAGATGAAATGGAGCCCAAATCAGCTCCTAAATGGAGAAAATACTGCTGCATTTTAATTAGTTTCTAGAATTATATTTAAAGTTGTTTTATTCTATTTTGATTCCTAGGACTTTGTGTGTGGCAGCCTTCTATGCCATTTAATAGTTGTTTTGTTTTATGTTGACTTCACAGGATAATGTGTGTGGTAGTTTTCTAGGTCTAGGAAGGTATCATTTCGTTTATGATATCTTTTTATCAATCCACTTCTTCACTACTATATAAAGGGTCTTTGTTCATTCACTTGAAGATCAAATTTTCAATATTAACATATTTGGGAGTTCTTTTGAACTTTTGTGGTAGACTTCTTTTGGATTTATCTTACAACCTAGCTAGTTCATAGTTTACGGTAGTAAGATAATTTTCTTTCTTGATATCATTGGTTTCTTCTTGGTATTCTTAGAAGGTGATTAGTGCACTTACTAATTGTTGTCTAGCGTTACTCACGAAGCGGTCAATATCTGATTCTAAACTTGATTAGTTTCTAAAGTAAAGGAATTTGGTTTACCTATAGCTAATTCGTTGTTATTTAGATCTTGTCAAATCCATATCACTTAGTCCTTGTTTAGTCTTTTCAGTTAATTTCCTAGTTTTTGCTTCCACATTTTGTTTAAGTTCATACTCTAGTTTGGGATTCCCAGCACTTTGTGTTATCAAAACTCCTGATATCCAAAGTTAACTTGGTCCTAGGCTAATTTTATTACAACTTCTATCCTTCAAGAGTCCACACACCCTTACGTTCACTTGACACTACATGGCCCAAAATGCTGTGAATCCAGCAAAACTCAAACTTGCTGAATTTAGAAAATAACTGACGATCCTTGAGGGTCTAGCAGCACCACCCTCAAATGAGCGTATGCTCCTCCTCGCTTAAGGTATACAAGAATGCCGTCTATGAATATAATGATGAACATGTACAAATACTATCTAAATACCCTGTTCATCAAATCCATAAAAAGTTGTAGGAGCATTCATGTAATACTTCCGAAATGCCTAAGACTAGACTCGAGATCTAAAAAGTGATCGTGAAGAATACATTTTGACTCGGGATGACTCATGAGTGCAAAGTCATTAGGAAGGACCAATAAATTGTAGGATCACTCATGGTCAGCAGTTGCTATGGATAAATTGGTAACAATGAGTCCACTAACGACTCATGGAATAATGGTACAAGTTGTGGGTCGAGTCATTGTTTTAGTTCTAGATTGTTAGGAGGAAAGCTACGACTCGTGGTACGACACGTGGTAAGGAACCACGAATGCGTAGTGCAGAGACCCATTGGTTGGGGACTAGAGGTGGCAAGTTCAATAATTACAGGTCAAGGTACGCCCCGTTGTAAGGGACAACGAGTCGTTGCTTCCACCCATAGGAAAGAGTAGGGAATTTCTCCCGATCGTGGTAACGAGATGAATCCCGCGACTCATTGGAGGAAGGTATGAGTCATGGTATGACCCATGGAAAAGTCCAGAACTCAGGTTTTATCAGAGACTGCAACAGGAGGAAACCACGGCCCGTAGGATCGAGGAACGATCTGTAGGACGAGTCGTGGCACGGCAGGTGTGTAATTTTTCTGCATTTTATTTAGGGCAATTTTCATAATTTCTAAGCTCCTAAGCCCTAAACTATGTCATCTTAAGCTCAGTTAGGAGGGTCTTAAGAGGGTTTAATCTATTCCAACATATTCCCTCCCCATGCATGCAAGACTAGAGGATTCCTAAAGGGATCAAGACTAGAACCTTCAAATTCTTCCCCAAATCTCTTGGGCATTCAAAGAAGAGTGTAGACCCGGATTACAGGTTTTGTAGGGTTTGAATGGGAGTTTCTCTTCACTCTTATGCCCAAATCCCTTCTTAATTCATGGATTCAAGTGCATGGTTCCATGGGGTTCTAACCCAATTTATGAAATCTCTATGTTTCTATCATGGGTCAATTCAATTCATGGTTCTAATAATGTTTTAAGATTCATGGACATGTTTTATAATGAATTTCATTACAAATTATGATTTCAAAGTTTAAGAGTATGATGCCCAATTATGCTAGCTTCATGAAAAGTTGAATTTATCATTTTATGCTTCCAAGTATGATTAGATTTCCAATATTTAAGAATGTTTATGAATTACCCATGTATGTATTCATAATTTCTACTATCAAGTCTATTTCAAGCATAATAAAGTTTAGGCAAGCCCACATGATCTAAGTATGACTTCATGATTTGACTAAATCTTGTGATATTAGCTTACCACATGGTTTTTGGAGTCTAGACTCCCATCCAGCTTGTGGTATGTTTGAGCCAAGGCTCCTCATGTTCGGTTTTAGGCTATGTATACATTATTAAGATCAAGTTTATCAAAAGGCGATGTTAGATTCGTTGAAAAATGATGAAGAGCATATGCATGTTTTTAGGAGTAGTGTCTAGCACCGAGTAGTCTAGAGGATCCAGACAACCCAGGCCTTAGAACTGCGTGGCATCGTAGGTAAATTCAGATTATTAGGACTTCCCTTGTGAGCTTTCCCTACCCTTGTGGCCTTCGGCTTATATCGATATCATGGCAACGTCCTTGACCCCACAATGGAGCTTTGGACAGCTTTGCCCACTTGAGTGTAATAGTTGGGACCATGCAGAAGCTCTATCGTGGTAATGTCGGTTATATGACAAGTCTCCCATTGTTCCTCGTGATTTCAGTTATGCATGTTCATCAGTTATGATATTATGTTTACGAGTCGGCCAATGTTCAGTTTACCTATGATTATCAGTTTTAGCTTTAGGTCATTCGATTCAGTTATGAGACTCAATTGTGTTTAATTATGTCTTTAGTTAATATCATGCAAGCCTTACTCTAAGAATCTTATGATGTAATGATTTATGATATACATGTTTTGATTTTATATTGACTATTTTATTTACCTTGTATACTCGGTACATTTCAGTACTGACCACATACACTATGCTATATCATTTCATGATACATGCTCAGATCATTCAGGCCCAGTCCTGCCGCTAGCCAGGTCTCAGAGTTTAGCATATCCAGTCTTAGTGGTGAGTCATCATCCATCGAGGACCTTGATTAGCCTTGTTATTACCGTCTTTTCGGTTTAGTCTTTTAGTGACTAGTTGGGTCTTGTCCCATCGGCTCGTTATCATGTAAGAAACTTATCAAACATAATTATGAATTCAGCTTTGGATTTTGTGTTTGATATTCCGTTGTTCAGATATATTAGATATTAGGACTTATGCACATTTCAAAATTTAGTTTTACGCATTATTTATGTTGAGCTTTAGTCATCTGTTCATGCCATGGATCAACTTTGAGCCATTTATGATTCTACACACCATGTCTGGAATTCCGGGCCTATCTTCGGGTACTGACAAACTTCATATCATAGCAATAGGTTTTGGTGTTTCCTTGGGTGTACGAAAGCCGCGTTAAGTAGAGTATTTTCATGGGTATGAAGCGTGCCACACTTATGATAAAGAGGCTATGAAGTGTTTTAGGAAATTTTCCTTCTTCATGATCTATGTCGAGCAATGAAATGTATCTCTATCCTTCTAACTCATTCTATACGCGTTTGCAGAATCATGCATCAGCAACGAGTTAATGAAAGAAGAGAGCGAGGAGCGAAAATGGCCATGAGATAACACAATGGAGATGGGCACCGGCAAGCCCCACCATCCCCAAGGATCATGTGCCTGAGTAGGTTTCCCACACTAAGTTTAGGGCAGCCATTCAGCAGATGTCGGCACAGTATTGACTACTCAGGTCAATTGGCAGACGGTGGCTCATGTTCCCCAGAATGGGAATGTGGCGATTGGCTAGAGTCGGGGACTTCGTCGGGATGAATCCCGAGTTTCTTGGAGTCGAGGTAGTTAGGACCCATACAAGTTTATTGATGAGATCTAGAAGATCACCGAGATTATGAGGGGTGACGAGAGGAGTGTGCAGATCTAGACTCTTATCAGTTGAAAATGGTTTTCTCATATCTGGTTCGGGCAGGTGAAAGGATAGGGATTTGGAGTGGGTCCCATTAGTTGGGATAAATTTCTCATCGCATTCTTGGACCAATTCTTCCCCGAGAGATGAGGGAGATCAAGGCAGCAGAGTTTGTGACCCTGAGGCAGAACAACATGACAGTCCAAGAGTATGCCTTAGAGTTTACCAGCTTGTCCAAATATGCATCGTAGATGGTAGCCGATTAAGAGAGCTCAAGTGATCGAGGTTAGTGCATAGGATATGAGACTATTTCGTCAAGGATTGTTGGGCTGCTGCTTCATCAGGATATTAACTTCCACAGTTGGTCTTGTACACCCATCAAATAGAGGCAGTGTAGGTGAGTGAGAGGCCAGAAGGCTAGGAGCGCGGTTTCGAGTTCCCCCGGAGGAGGTTTGGTGGTGGGCATCATCAGCGGTCCCACCGAGGTCATCCCAGCTTGACTATATCGGCAAGTGTTCCCATCCTTATCTAGGCGCGACCGAGAGGGGACACACATCAGGATCTTGAGGTCAGGGGAGCAGGCCCGTAGAGCCAGAATTCCGAGGTTGTGACAAGTGTTGTAGGAGGCACCTTTGGTGAGGTGCTTAGTGGTACGGGTGCTTGCTTTAGGTGTGGAAAGCTCGAAGATATGCTTTCGAGAAGTTGTCCATTGGCCGAGAAAGGGCCATGGTATAGGTCGAGACCTAGCCACTAGTTCAACAGCTCCACCAATACGCTCAGCTCAGCAGGGTGCATCCACTAGTGCAGGTGGTGGACAGAGTCTGAATAGGTTTTATGCTCACATCTCGTCGGGAGCAGAGGTCTATCTAGATAGTCAGCACGGTATGTTACGAGTATTCCATCTTGATGTATATGCATTGCTAGATCCGGGGATACTTCGCTATTTTGTGGTTCCTATGTTCCTAGTAGTTTTGAAAGTCAGTCTCGAAATCCTAGAAGAACCCTTCTCAGTCTCTACTCCGATCGGTGATTCAATTATAGCTCGACGGGTATACAAAATTTCCTTATCCGCAGTCCTTCGAAAGTCACCTCAATAGATTTAAGTAGAGTTAGCCATGATATATTTTGATGTTTCTTTGGCATGGATTGGATACATGCATGTTACGCCTCAATAAATTGTATGATCGGGTAGTAGAGTTCAGGAACCGATGAGCCAGTCCTAGAGTGGAAGGGTAGTTCAGTTGTGCCCTGTAGGCGCTTCATTTCTTACCTTAAGGCTAAGGAAGATGATCTCTAAGGGTTGCATGTACTACCTAGTTCGGGTTAAGATGCTACTTTGAGACCACAGTATCCGGAGTCGGTCATATAGTGTGTGAGTATCCAGGGTGTTTCCATATGATTTACTGGGTCCCTCCCTGAGAGGAAGATCGACTTTGGTATTGATCTTCTTCCCGATACACAACCTATATCTATTCCTCCTTATAAAGTGGCTCTAGCTGAGCTAAAGGAGTTGAAGGAGCAATTGAAGGATCTCTTACACAAAGGTTTCATTAGACGAAGCAAATCCTCATGGAGTGTACTAGTTCTATTTGTCCCAAAGAAGGATGGTTCTCTTCGTATGTGCATTGATTATCGACAATTAAACAAGGTCACCATAAAGAATAAATATCCCCTCCCTAGAATTAATGGCTTGTTTGACCAGCTTTGGGGTGCCAGTGTTTCTCAAAGATAGAACTCGGATCTGGGTATCATCGGCTTAGAGTTAGAGAGAGTGACATCGAAGATAGCACCGGGCATGGTATGGTCACTATGAATTTGTAGTCATGTCTTTTAGACTAAGAATTCTTCTGCATCTTTTATGAATTTGATGAATAGAGTGTTCAAGCCATATTTAGACATGTTCATGATCGTGTTCATAGATGATATTCTAATATACTGCTCAGGCGAAGGAGCACCGATGCTCACTTAATGCTACAAACTCTTAAGGATCGCCAACTTTTGCTAAATTCAGCAAGTGTGAGTTCTGGTTGGATTTAGTAGGATGTTTAGGTCATGTGGTGTCAAGCGATGGTGTGCAAGTTGACTCTCAAAAGATAGAAGTTGTGAAGAATTGGCTGAACCAGTTAACCCTTGAGATATCAGGAGTTTCTTGGGTTTAGCTGGCAACTATAGGTGGTTTTTGTTGAAGGGTTTCCTACCATTGCATCCCATTGACTAAGTTGACCCAAAAAAGTGAAATTTCGGTGGTCGGATACCTTGAAAGGAGTTTTGAGTTGAATACTGACTCACTTAAGTACCGAGTGTTGACCCTACATGAGGTACCAATGGTTATGGTATATTGTGACGCCTCAAAGATCGGCCTTGGTTTTGTATTAATGCAGCACGGTAAGGTCATAGCCTATGTTTCCAGGCAGCTTAAGGTCCATGAGAAGAAGTATTCGACTCACGGCCTCAAATTAGCAGCGATAGTATATTCCTTGAAGATTTGGAGACACTATCTATACGGGGTCCATATGGATGTGTTTACGGACCACAAGAGCCTACAATACGTGTTTACTCAGAAGGACCTGAATCTTCAACAAAGAAGGTGGATTTAGAACTGCTTAAGATTATGATATGAGTGTCCTTTATCATCCAAGAAAGGACAATATAGTAGCAGACACTCTTAGCAGACTTTCTATGGAGAGTGTGTCTCATGTAAATGAGGAGACGAAAGAGTTGGTGAAAGACGTACATCAACTCATGATTAGGAAGTTTGCCTTGTTGATTCGGCAGGATAATTTAGTGTCATGATAATGCATACACTCCTCATTTAGATAAAGTGTAAACGATCGTTGTATCAAAATAAATATTTCTGATGTATGTCAGGGTCGAATCCCACAAAGACTAGTGAAAGATTTGCACAAGCGTTGTTTTAGGAAATTTGAATTAACTCGTACCAATCAAGAAAAATAAAAGAATTAAATTTTTTGGGAAATAAAATAGTGTATTGTGGATTTTAAATTAGCTTGCCAAAATAGCAAAATAACCAAATTTGATAGACAATAATGAGGAGACTAGAGGTGTAGTGTAGATGGGGTGCTAAATCAAATAAGGATATGCTAGATCATCAAATCATTACTTGAATAAATGCCAAATAACTTTGGACGATATGACACCTATGTTTTCAACCTCATGGATGCTTTTTCTCGAGTCCTTTCAGACCTCAAGAACTAATTCAATTAGCCCAATAGAGCTTGTGGCTTAGTAGATGAGCTATTTCTAGCCATCAACTACTAATTAGGATTATAAATATGGAGTTTTTGTATTTCTACCCCAACTACACAATCATCCATTTCCACCATCAAATTCTCTTCTAATACTTGGGTCGTCTCTTTCAAGCTAAAATCAAGTAAGAAAAGTAAACCAACATATGCAACTATGGATCATCAATTATAAATTGGAGAGAATTCATGAGTTACTAATTACGCAATATTAAGACGAATCTAGCAATACCCAATCTAATTAAGCATCCATCATCACACACCTCTAGTTGATGATTTAGCTACTCATGATTAAGAAACTAAAGAGAGAGTATATTCATCAATAAACTCAATTATTTCATTAGTAAGAAAGCAAAATCAAACTTAAAATATGCGCAACAATGGATTTATACCTTGCTAATGGAAGAAGAGGAAAATAAGAAAAGCAATATTCAATAATCTCCTCCAATAGATTTCTTCTCTTTCCAAGGCAAAAGAAATGTTCAAAAAGCTAAAGTATAAAGTTATTTACAGAGTACTTTCTTCTGGACTATATACAAAATAGGACAACCAATCTCTCCTCTTTTCTAGAGTTGGACGTGATTGCCCCTGTTCGAGGTGCTTTTTCCCACTTGCGGGGGCGGTTGTTCGCCAGTTGCATTCTGAACTACCGTCCATTATTTACTGCACATCCAGTGATTCTCCAAGGACCATTCGGCGACACCTTCGGATGTTCGCGGCCTTCATCCGCGATCTTTCGAATCATTTACTCCTTATTCCATAAAGCGCAAACACCTGTAGGCTGTTAATCGGCGAGTTTCCGGTTTATGTCCGCGGACGTCGATTGCATATTATCCTCAAGTCAGTTGTCATTTGCGTTTGACTTGCGTTTCGCAGTGTCCTCTAGTGTAGCGCCGATTTTCACCCGATTTCATCCTTTTACACCAGTTCTAGTCTTTCTCTTCAACTCAGATACCTTCACATAAAAAGGCAAAATAAAATTCATCTAAATGATTTGAAAACTAAGCTAAAGCTCATGCTCAAGAGCCTTATAAGTTGGTAAATTACCAACTTCCAAACCCTAAGCAAAACCATTTCTTGTCTTCAAGTAATGCCATTCTTATCGATTAAGAAACGTGCTGCTTCACGAGTTTAGACATCAATGACCACTTACTCCATGATAACCCACACATTGAAAAAGAGAAGTAAATTCCCCAAAGAAATCAAAGAAAAATACATGGGACATTTCAAGAGGCCACCATAATTCAAGTGCATGATTCACAAATGCTTTGTTTTGCTAAACAAGGGCATGGATTATCCAAAGAAATACATAGCATCTCAATTCATAATCACCGCATATTCAAAGCTTGCCTTAGAGCTCGCACTACTCATGTCTCAATCACACTTGTAATGCAAGTGTGTCCTCAAAAGGCAAATGCCACTCACCAAGGAAATCCCTTTTTCTATCATGAATTAATGCACACACAAGGATTTTAGAAAAAGGTGGTCACACTCACTCTCCCAAAAGAAATCTTCATGTACCTAACTCGACCCATAGGCTTTCCCTTCGTGTAATTCGCCACTAATGTTGAGCAACTACACTCAAAATCAATTAGGACTTCGGGTCATGATGAAGGCTAGGGGTAATGGTAAGACAATTATTTGGCTCTAGTGACTAGATCCTCCCTAATGCCTTTATGTGAACACTTCAACCCTTCCCATCTAACTTTTTTATATCTCTCCACCTTATTCATTCATTTGCAACCATTATTCTCTTTTTTATACCGGGGAGCTCAAAGATCGAACCCGGGAGTTAAAATGGGAAAATTGTGAAATTGATCTGCCGGGCACATGGCGATGCCAGGACGACTCGTGAGGACAACCTTACGAGTCATCAGATGACTCTTGGGGATGGCCAGTGTAGAGTTGGGAAGCCTAGAGGATAGGGTCCCCACGGGCATGGCAGCGACTGCGTGGTGGACCCCGCAGTGGTGGAGTGGCTCGATGGGGTGAGGGAGAGGAAGAGAAAAGAAAGGAACTAGTGTACCTAACCAAAGGATCCCACGAGTCAGTGTTCCCAACGACTGGTAGGTGAGTTGTGATCAAGCAAGGTGATTCCATTTGATGCTAGGCGGTGTACATGGCTGGGAGGCGGAAATGAGTCGTGACCGGTAGCAGGTGGTCGTCACCCATTGCGAGCCCTAAAGGATCAATTAACCAGTGAACCCAATGAGTTAGTCGTTGGGCCAGTGACGATCCGTGAGGTCGTCCGTTAGGACCACCTGGCAGTGTTTTCCTGCAAATTCAGTAAGGGTTTTTTTGTAATTTCTATATTTCTAAGACCTATACTCTATGTCATTTAAGGCTCATTTTACAGGGTTTTAAGAGGGAAAAACCTATTCTAAGCTAGTTCATTCCATGCATGCAAACTTGAGAACTTGAAGGGAGGATTTAGAGCAAGTTTTGAAGAGGTTTCCACAGATCTCATCTTGGGCAATTAGAGAAGTGTTAAAATCATCTCAGGTATAAGGCTATGAGTGGTGTATTCTTCCATACCCATGCCAATTCCTATCAAAATGATAAATTATCTATGATCAAGTATGAGGTTTTACCCAGTGCATGATTCTTCAATGCTCTATACATGGGTATGATTAGATTGTATTTATATAGATGGATTATGAAGCTTGATTCAGATTCTAAGTTGTTTTTCACTCCTTATAAAAAATTGTTTCCAAATTTTGAAACTAAAACGCCATGGATGATGAGTTCATTAAAGAAGTGATTTATGACAAATGTGTGATGATGATGATGATGAAAAGCATTTTTCTAAAACTTTATGATTTCATTTATTTATTTTCAAAATTAATTGATTGAATCCAAGTATGATAAAGCTTTGGGTGATGTCCACATGTTAATTAAAAGTGATGATTTTCCCGACATAAGCTTACCACATAGTTTGAAGTAAAATTTCCCAATTTTATTATAAATTGTAGATTATGGTATGTTTACTAAATATTTCTACATGTAATCTTACCACATGATTTGGAGTAGATGCTTCCACCAATGATTGAGCTTGTGGTATGTTTCGGAATAAAGCCTCCTATGTGCATGAATTCATAATTGAGATGTATGTCAATGTTGAGCTTCATATCCATATGATGTCTAGTCTATGCATGATTTCATTATGACTGTCCAATAGACAATGTAGAGCCCGTTTCACACGATGTTGATTTATGCATAATTTTATCTTGAGCTTCGTCAAGGGACAATGTTGATCTTTGTCAATAGACAATGTTGAACTTCGTCAATAGGCGATGTTGAGCTTAGTTATATACAATGTAGAGCATAGCATGTTTTGGGAGAAGAGTCTAGCACCGAGCAGGTTAAGGATCGATTACCCTATGCCCCGAAAATCTGGCATAACGTAGGTTGATACTATTATATTATTGGGACCTCCCCTGTGAGCTATTCGCGGCCCGGTTGGCCCTTCAGCGATATCGATATCATGGTATCATCCACTTCATACTGGAAAGGTTATGGACAACTCTACCTGCTACTTGAGTGTGATAGTTGAGATCATGTAAACTCTATCGTGGTATGTCGGTTAAGTGACGAGTCTCCCACTATCTATATCATTCAGATTTTCATATTCATTACTCATGATGATTACTTATGCATGCATGTTCAAAAAGCAGAGTTTGACTCATTGTTCGGCTTTTGATATAAATGTTATGTTTTAGCTTTGAGTCATTCGAATTCCAATCATGAGGTTCTAAAGCTATGCATGGTCATGTTATGATAAAGAGATAAGAGTACGATTTCAGAATGAATGCATGTAGCCTTCTACTTACACTTAAAAGCTTATGATATGTTATGAAATGTTTTAAATGATTTATTTTACTTAAGTGGTCTTACTTACCTTGCATACTCGGCACATTCCACGTACTGACCATATACTTTTTATGCTGCATCATTTCATGATGTAGGATCCGTTTCCCAGGTTCAGTCTCATTCGTAATCGCTTATCAGAGTTAGCACCTGCGTGAGTGGTGAGTCCTCATCTCTCGAGGACAGACTTTCAGTTTTATGCCGTATTTCAGTTTCATGTTTTGTGGAGTTAGTTGGGGTCTTGTTCTATCAACTCATCTAGACTAGAGGCTTTCGGACCTATGTATGTATAGCTTCAGATATTATTCTGATGTGCTATTGTATGCGACTTTCGTTGAGTTATAATTATGTTTTCTTCATGTTTATTGAATGAGTTAGTTGAATGCTTATGTCATGGGTCGACTTGGGGTCTCTCGGGGTCCCCTTGTCCCGTGTCTACGATCCGGGCCTCCGTTCGGGTTGTGACATTTATTGTTCAAAGATCTTCCTTGTAGCTCCTTTGTTTATCACGTTAAGCGTTGTCTAATCAAGAGGTAACACCATTCCACTTCTCTTTTCTCTTTTGGTATCTTAAGGTTTCTTAGCTAATCATTTTATTCTTTTTCACACAATTTGGTGCTACCTCAGATTTATGTTTCTTATATATCCCCCTTTCTTGAAAACCCCCAAACTTAGGCTCTTTTCCTGTTACTCACAAATTTTCTTATCTCTCCCTAGGCCTTTGAGTTATAGCCCCTATTTTTTCTCATTCGATCACCACTAGAAATTAGGGAGGATGGGTGCCAAGAAGAGGGAATCAAAAAGGGACATCGGCTTGTAATGCAGTTTCCAAAAAGAAACAAGTCAAAAGGCTCAACATTCGATAGCAACGGAAGACATTGTCGGAGGCTATTTTGGGTAGAGTGACTGGTCAAAAGAAAGCCTAAAGTCATGTTCTAAGTACAACTACATCTAGGATTTCGCCTTGAGTCACACTTAGGGCAAGTTATAGACAAGAAGCTACGCATGAGATTCACAAAGATCCTTACCACACAAGGCATCACACCTAAAGATTCCACAAAATTCATTATGATCACAAGATATTGATTCAAGACATTAGAGGATGAAAATTTATAAGTCAAATAAGGAATCTACCATGTATGACAAAAGAGTTCTACATTTCTCATTTCAAATGCCTATCTTTTTTATTTCCTATTTTCATGCCACATTTCAAATTTTTTGGTGGTACCTCTCAAAACCGTTCCACAGAAGACTGAAGAAAGACATGACATTTTCTCTAAAAAGAGTCGGCTTACAATCTATCATCGGGAAGTGCCAACCCAGTTTGACAACAAAGGAAAAGGAAAAGAAAAAATGCTCCTTGGGAAAGAACTGTGGTATGAAGAAAACCCTTGGAGTTTTATTACTATTCTAGTATTTACATAGACGAACAAAAGATTTTGGGCCACAAAACAACATTTGACAATTCAAAGCAAGGACCCATTTTTCAGCACTAATACACTAACATCATTCATTTCATTCAAAATTTTATCAAACAACCAGCCCAACAAGGGCAATCATCAATAATACTAAAAAAAATTTGAGTCCGACAAAGACTCGCCACTCTTTATCAGATAACAAGATCAAAAGCCCAACAAGGGCTACATCAAAACATCAACAAGATAAGATACAAATGACCCCCAGATAAAACACTCATCCCATACCCAACGTAAAGGCTATATTGTCCCCAATGTAGGCATGCACAATAAAGGGGGAAACCCTTGAGTGGGTCACTCCTCATTATCCACATCATCGTCTGCACCTGGTCCTACCTCACCATCAAAGCCTGCATCACCCATATCTTTAGTGTCATCTCCCAAGCCCTTGAACAAATCATCTAGAGGGCCTCGAACTGTAGAAGGGGCAGCTATTACAGCGTCAAGAGAACTCAAATCAGGCACCTACACAGATGTCTGACTTTTCCACTCCCTTACTTTAGTTCAGAGAGAGGTGACAGCCCCTTCCATAACATTTACCCGCTTGCACAATGTGGTAAGACTCTCATACATAGACTTCATCTCCCTTTTAATCGTTCGGGCGATGAGTGTAGGGAGGCTCCTAGCCAACTTTTAAAGCTAATTATTATGAGAGTTGGTCATTTCCACTAGCTTGTGGAGACCGCTTGATTGGGAAGATATTGAAGGGGGTGATGCTCCTTGCATAGATATGTCGCTAGAGGTATGGCCCGAAGCTTTTGGGTGAGGCATATTCAAATCTGGGGTTTGTGGAGACTACTCAGAACCATGAGACAGAGAAACCTCCGACAAATCAAAAGCCTGCATTCGCTTCTGCTTGACCTTGGGTGCCTCAGCATCCTTTTTTCGATCTAATGTAATTACACCTGAAGCAGGAACATGGGTCTCATCTGGGAACAATGGCACTCCAGCTTGCAAGCATAGTTGAGAAATGAGCACGACATATGGCATGGAAGTGCTGGCCTGTCTTGCTTTCCTCTTCATTTGCTGAACTACAATCTCTTCAAAGTTTATGGGGACCCCTCTCATGATGCAAGCTATAATGATAGTCGCTTCCAAGTTGATCCGCTGCTCATTCTTAGAGGGTATGATGCGGCCACAGATGAAATCTAGCCACAACTTGGGATCAAATTTCAGACCATGGTGAGAAATTTTGCCGCCCATAGTAGCCCAGAAAGGTGTGTCTGCACCAATGATAGGAGTTATTCATGTGTATTGTTTCTTCATGTCAGCAATCTTGGCCATGTACTCTGAGCCAGTGTCAATCTCGTCCTCCCAGAACAGATAGTTAATGGTTGCTGGAGTGATACCCACCTCCACCCCTCGCACCATGATTGAAGGTAGGCAGGGGAATTCATCGACTTTGCCTTTGTGGTTCATGCTATCCTACCTAGCATGGTAGGAAGCATAGAACTCCAGCACCAAGCTTGGATAATAATCTGGGAGAGGATTGGAAAAAGTGTGCCATTGTCTGTCCGTGAACTGAGCTGTGATATTGGGAAGGTCACCGCGCAGCCCCACCAAATCAAACCTCTTTCCAACGGTGATTGATTGGCCCTTGCAGATGGCGTAGTTCCCCTTCATGTCAGGCACACAAAACATGATGGCCTCCCGAGAGTTGGTGGGCGCTGCAGATGCCTTTTCCTTTCCTTTGCCCTTTGTGGATGAGGAAGCTGGGGCTTTGCCCTTACCGAGGTTCTTGGAAGAAGTCATTTTCTGCAAACACGATGTTAGTGGCAACCACAATGTATCTTTTTGTATTTTTTTTCAATGATAAAAGGAAACAACAAAAAATAACTCTAAAATTTAAATGAGAAACAAATAGGAAGAACTAGAACCTAATAAATGGGCAGCACGGGTGAAACACCGGCGAACTGTAGGAGGGTATCCGCGGACCATCGAGGAATCACCAGTGACAAGTAGCAAACTGGGGTAACATATATTCCACCGGTGATAGATCGACAAAATTCCAATCTTGATCTGCGAACCACCGATGTAACGCGGGGTTAAAGTAGTGGCTTGAAGCTAATATTAGCCCGAACCGATATTCTATTGGCATTTCACCGAACCTGGCCAACGAATAGTCGATAGTCATTGTCCTCAATGCTTCACCATGAACTCCAATATTAAAAATTCTCAAACACTCACTCACATCATATCAAAGAATTACCTACACACATGAAAAAGGGCTAAAATATGATTTACCCTTAAGAATGGCGTCACTCGATCTATCATAAGGAAATTTAGATCTTTTTAATCCTTTAGGGTTACTCAGACTTTAACCCACTTAACTACACAAGAGCAACCATTTCCCTCACACCCATTTAAGCATTAAGTCTATATCACCCCACTAATTTCAGATAACAGCAACCGACTTCATTCAACAAGTATGGTATCAATCATGAAAATGTTGGAGAGAATGTTAGTAAAAAGAAAGGGGATGTATGTCATAACAACATCTATATGCAACTAGATTAGCATTGATGAGAAAATAAGAAAGTTAAGAGTACATTACCACTATCAAGAGAATGATTTGCAGAGACTAGTTGTGGAAGCTGGGAAATGCTCAACAATTGCAAAAGTTCAAGATTTGGCTAGTAGAGTAAGAGAGTATGAGTGTAGTATGAGTTAGGTAGAAGGGTTGGGGGAATTTTACAGGTGAGAAGGTGTTATTGTGGTTGGTTGAGGAGAAGGTGGATGGTTAGTGGTTCTTTAATTGTATGGGAAGTGGAAGAGAGGGATTTGTTGGAATATGGAATGATGGGATGTCGGGAAAATAAAAAGGAGTGTGGGCAAGTGTTAAAAGGTGGAAAAAGGGAAGTCTAAGAGAATAAAAAGGGAATTTTGGCAGAATAGGGCGACCGCAAATAGATTCTGGGTCGGGTAGGTCCATGATTTGATCAATATTTTTAAAACAGAGCATGTACCTTCACCGGCATTACACCAGCAGTCGCTGGTTAGAACCGACAATTCGCCGCCTTACCATCACATTCTTGATTTTATGCCCAGTTCACTGTCTTGTATCGGTGATTGACAGGCGGTTCACGAATTAGGTTTTGCATATCGCTGGTGGTTAGCCATTTTTGTATCAACTGCTCAAGTGTTCTGGCTCAAATTGGCATTCAAGCGGCGGTTCGCGACTATTCATCGGCGTTCTGCCGGTACCTTCGCTGGTCCAACCATTTTGCTCTCAGGTTTATTCTTTTGTGATCAAAGGTGCAGTGGTTTGTGTAACTTGTTCGGCGATTCACCAATCTTAAGCAGTGCCTGCCTTGTTTTGTGCTTTTTGTCCTTGCTTCTCACCTACTTAATCCTACAAAACTAAAAACAACAATGAAATTAAGAACATTCAAAAGAAGACACTTGGGTTTCCTCCCAAGAAGGGCCATAGTTAACATCGTGGTATGATGTATTTATCATTTCACAGTCATTCTTCGAAGGATCATCCTCCGAGTCATCTTCCTTATGTAGCACTCCAACCACTTTACATTCATCGGGAGATTCAGCGGATTGGTACACCTTGAAGGTAACCTCTTTACCTCCAACCCGAAACTTGAGCTCACCTAGCTCCACATCCACCAAAACTCTACCCATGGCGAGCAATGGTCTCCCTAAAATGATTGGAACTTCTACATCCATCTCAAAATCAAGGACTACAAAATCAGCTGGTAGAATAAACTTATCTATCCTCACTAATACATCCTGTAAAACATCCACAAGTCTATTGATAGAGCGATCAACCATTAACAATCTCATCGATGTAGGTTTGGTGTTCCCAAGCCCCAATTTATTGAAGATTATGAGAGGTATCAGATTTATACTTGCCCCAAGATCACAAAGGGCTTTATTGAACACACACAACCCAATAGTGCACGGGATTGTGAAGGTACCCGGATCTTTCCCTTTTGGGGCAAGGTTGCTCATTATCATAGCACTACAATGATGTGTTGTCTCTCTGGTGCCTACGTCTACAAACTTCTTCTTCTTCAGCAGCTCTTTCACGAACTTTGCATATCCGGGCATTTGATGTAAAGCATCCACCAACTATATATTTATGAACAATTTACTGAACATGTCGATAAACTTACTGAACTGATCACTGTGGATAAGGAGGTGAAACTCTTAGTTTTTGTTCTTTCTAACTTGAGGCCTTCATGCCTACCTCTTCTTCATCAGCATTTGAGGGAACTTCCTCAACATCTCCTTCATCTTTAGCCTCAGCATTATCACAACCATTTAGTGCTTTTGGCACCACCTCAAATTATTTTTCATCATTTTGCTTAGGAGAAATCACTTCCTTGGGCTTAACATTTGCATCTTGAAGTGTTTTAATCCTCGTGACAATGGTCGTGCATTGACTATCTTTCTTTGGGTTTGACATATTATCACTCAAAAGTGTTCTCTTCATTCGAGGATTCATTTGAGAGGATAAATGGCTCATTTGGGCTTCCAAATGCTTGATGGAAGCTAAGTGTGAACTCATGTTTGGGCAAGGTTAGACACCTCCCCTTTTAATTCCTTGACCCCACTGTCGGTTGATTCCTCTTTCTTAAGAACCCTTGCAACCATCTCTTCCATTTTTGAGCTCCCTACATCGCTCACACCTGGTTGAACTTGAGCGTTCTCAACTTTAGGAGGGGGAACATATGGATTCGAACTTCGATGGTATCGGTCCCCCTCACGATTTTGCTCTCTATTACCCCATCTCTCATTTCTCTCGGGCCATCCCTTACGTCCTGGTTTCTCCAACCTTGACTCTCTTCCCATAGGGGCCAAGAGCCTTGATTAGCCGCTTGATACCCGAGCTGAGAACCCCCACATCTAATTTTCCATATATTGACACTCCTCCTCGTATCTTGGTGGCGATGATTCTCCTTCAAACTGCATTGGACCTTGCATTCCTACAACATTCACAACTTTGGTCCCAGCCTCCATCACATGTTTAGTCATTAACTCTAGCTGAGTTATCATTTTAGCAAGATTTTCTTCTCGCTCTTCATCTCTTTTTTGCATTTCAGCTGCTAACACACTAGAACCCACATCATGTGACGATACATTAGTCCCCCTAGTATTCCATGCCCGATTTGTCATTGTCATTCTATCCAAGAGGGCCTTAGCAAACACATACATCTGATCCATAATTTATCCTCCGGCTAAATTATCGACAACGAATTTGTTGATGGAGTCTAGGGCTCGGTAAAAGCTTTGAAGGAGCATTCCATCGAGGAAAGCATGGTTAGGGAAAAGGGACACCTTCTTCTTGAACCTTAGTCATGCTTCATGTAAAAGCTCCCCTGACTCTTGCCTAAAGTTTGTAATGTCATCCCTCAACCGCAACATCTTTGAGGGAGGGAAGAAACGATCCAAGAATGCTTCAGTCAATTCTTTCCACGAAGTAATACAACCTGGAGGGAGCTCCTCCAACCACATAGTAGCCTCTCCCATTAGGGAGAATGGAAAGAGACTTAACCTAATAGACTCTTGACTAATATTTTTTATGTTAAAGGGTTGGAAAATCTCCAAGAAATTTCTCAAGTGGTAGTTTGCATCCTCACTCGGTTTACTAATAACATCCAAAATATACTCCTCATACAAAGAGTATACAAGGTCGCTGTATCAAAACAAGTAACCCGACGGATGTCGGGGTCGAATTCCATAAGGACTAGTGAGTGATATTACAAGTGTCGGTTGAGAAATTGAATTTAACTTGCACTACTTATAAATAACATAGAAATAAACAAGTTGGGGGAGATTGGAATTTGTAATAGAGTACGATTGCTAATTTGGTTTACCACAATAGCAAAATTACCAAGGTGGTTGACAAGAATGTGAAAGACTAGAGGTGTGGTATAGATGATATACTAACTAGATAGGGTCATGCTCGCTCATCTCATGAGTTCAATTAGTGTAAATAATCTCGGGAAAACATGTATTTACTTCTTTTCAGCTTTATAAATACCTCTTGCTAGAGTTTTATAAAACCACTAGCCACCATTAGCTCAACCCCATCAGATTTGGATTAATAGCTGCACTAATTTCTATCTATCAACTACTAATTAGGAGTGAGAATGTAATTTTGACTATTTCTAACCCAATTTCACAATCACTCATCCATACCCACCACTAAATTCTCTTCCAATACTTAATTATTCTTTTGCAAGCAACAATCAAGTAAGAACAATTAGACCCACATCATAATCATTGGATCTTCCATTATAGATTGAAGAGAATCTAACATATTTACACTTATTTAAACAATATTGCGATGACTCTAGCAATACCCACTCTAATTAAGCATTCATCATCACACACCTCTAGTTAATGATTTAGCTACTCATAATTAAGAAATTAAAAATCACATTTAACAATAAACTCATTTAATTTAATAACAAGAGTAGTAAAATAAAATTCACAAGTAGTCTTCAACAATGGCAGTACCTTGCTATCAAGAAGAAGAAGAAGAAAAAGAGGATAGTACTTTTCAAATTCTACCAATCAAATTCTCCTCTTCTCTCCCAAAGGAATGTTCTATAGCTAAGAATGGAAAGATGATATGTGATATGATATGCCCAGTACACAGTACTTCTTCTAGAATTTATTTATCTAAGAAAATAGGGTATCTTCTCTCTCTTTTTTCTGTGCTGGACAATTTTTCTCCTGAGCAGCATTTTGGAATCGGTGGGAGTACTGGCAGTTCACCGGTTACAATCTGTGGACCGCCGGTTACACTAACTGGGCCGTTAACAAATTCCAGTAGCCATCGGCTATTCATTCGGCATTTCACCAATCTCCATCTGCGCGCTGTTGATGCTTTGATTTTCAATCCAGCAAGTCAAGTGTCGTTCGATGGCTAGACCAGAGAGTTGCCATTGGAAACTCGCATTTCGCCGGTGGCTTGTTTCCCAGAGGAAGTGGTGATCGGCTTTTGACCTGCATTTAGCCAGTCTTCTTCGGTAGAACGCCGAATTTCATCTCACTTCCTTCTTTTCGCTCCATTTCTTGCTCTTTTCTTCACATTAGGAATCTATACACAAGAAAAGAAAAAAGGGCATAAAATCCACATAAACAACTTAAAACCTAAGCAAAAATTCAGGCGTAAGAGCCTAATGAGTTTGTGAATGACCAACTCATCAAAGCCCCAAAGTTGAACCATTGCTTGTCCTCAAGTAATGCAATTTTCATCAGCTGAAAGACATGCCACTCTACACAAGTTTAAACATCAACAACCACCTAGTCTATGACAATCCAAAAATGCTCACCAATCTCACCAAAAAAGAGAAGCAAAATCCCCTAAAAACCAAAACAATGAAGATATTTCAAGAGACTACCACCATTCACAACATGATTTACAAGAATTTTCCATTCATAGAGTAACGGGCGTTACTCATGCAAGAAATACACATAACATCTCAATTCATAATCATTGCACTTTCAAAACCTTCCTTAGAGCTT
This sequence comes from Datura stramonium, assembly GCA_018107945.1. NCBI lineage: Eukaryota > Viridiplantae > Streptophyta > Magnoliopsida > Solanales > Solanaceae > Datura > Datura stramonium. Next base: position 173,989 of record JACEIK010002698.1, read on the forward strand.
GCATTTATCATGCCTTATGCACAGATTTACCTTTAATGCAATTGTTTCCTCAAAAGGGGTGATGCCACTCATCGAAGAGAGAATACCTATTTCCTTCATCATTCAGTGCACTCACACAAGGGATTTCACAAAGGTAAGATTGTACTCACTCTCCCCAAAGAAATCTGCATGCACCCAACTTGACCCATAGGCTTTCCCTTCGTGTAAATCGCCACTAATGTAGAGCAGCTTCAGTTAAAATCACTTAGGACTTGCTGGTCATGATGTAGGCTAGGGATAAGGGTAGGATAAATATTTAGCTTTAGTGGCTAATGCCTCCCTAATGCCTTTATAACCACTTGCAACATCCCTCTAACTTATTGAAATTACTCCACCTTATTTCTCCTTGTTTATTATTTTCATCTTTTGTGTAACACTAATCATCCTTTTAACACCCATGAATTCCACACTAGCATTTTGTACGCAAGAGATAGCACCTTATGTACCCATTCTTTTCTCTTTTGAAGATTCAAGGCCTTTAAACTCAAATGATTCATTCCTTTCATCACAGTTTTGTGTCTATCTCATATTGAAGTTCTAATTTTTTTTTCTTTTTCTCTTGAAAACCACCAATCTTAGGCTTTTTCCTCATCTTCACATTCATCTCCTTATCGCTCCCCGATTTCTTGGCTTGACGCCCCCATTTTCACTATTTTATTACTAGCCATTAGGGAGGATGGATGCCAAAGAGAAGGATAAGAAATGGTCATTAGGCTTGTAATGTGATTTTCAAGAAACGGTCCGAGGGTCAAATATTGGCTACCAAAGATTAATGTCAAGGAGGTCATTTTGGGTGAAGTGACTGCCAAAAGGAGGCCTAAGATCACGTTCTAAGTGCAACTACATCTATGATTTCTCCTTGAGTCACACTTGGGGCAAGTTCTAAACAAGAAGAGGTGCATGGGATTCACAGAAGTCTTTACCGCACAAGACATCACTCCTCAAGAGACCATAAAAGTCATTGTCTACACATAATCTTGGTCTAAGACATCAAAACATGCAAATTCATAAGTCAAGCAAGTAATCTACAAAGTATGGCAAGTGCTATGTTCTTGATTCAAGCATCTGCTCATTATCATTTTCATCTTCTTGCCCCATTTTTTTAAAAGAAACATTTCAAAAATTTTCTGGTGGTGCCTCTCAAAACAGCTTCATAAAAGACTCAAAGCAACATGGCATTTTCTCTTAAGAAAGTCGTCACTCCATCTATCATCAGGAAATGCCAACCCGGTTCGACAAAAAAAAATAAAAAAAATAAATGAATGCTCCTCGGGAAAGAACCATGGTAAAAAATAAAACTCTTGGTGTTTACTTATTATTCTACTATTTGCAAAGGCGAACAAGGAAATAAGAAAACTTGGGTCATGCGCAAAATCTTTATCAACTCAAACCGAAGTCCCCTTTTTATCACTAACACATCAATCCTTCAAAACTAAATCATGTCATTCATTTCATTACCATAACAAGCCCGGTGATGGAAATCATCAACAACCAAAATAAACAAAAGCCTGATAAAGGATATATCAAATTAATTCAAACAAAAAAACATTAATGATCCCCCAACCAACAAACACTCATCCCTCCCCCACTAAAGAGAATACATTGTCCCCAATGTATGCATGCAAAAGGGAAAGGGAAAAGAAACTCCCTGAGTGGGTCATTCCTCATCATTTTCATCAGTAGCATCACTTACACAATCACCACCGATCTCACCTAGCCCAGAAAAATCATTCCCAATCCCTTGAATAGATCATCAATGGGGCCCAAAACTGTGGAGGGCGCATCCATTGCAGCGTCAAGGGCACTCATGTCAAGAACCTCTATTGAAGTCTGACTCTTCCATCCTACACCTCAGTTCGGAGAGAGGTGACAGCCCCCTCAACCGCATCCACCCGTTTGCATAATGTAGTGATGCTCTAATACAAGGATTTGAGCTCCTTCTTAACTGTTTGCGCAATGAGTGTAGGGAGACTCTTGGCCAATCTTTGGAGTTGGCTCTCATGAGAGTTGGTCATTTCCACAAGTCTGTGGAGACCACTTAATTGGGAGGATGTCGGAGGGGGAGAGGCTCCCCGAGGAGGCATATCGCCTGATTCTTGGCCTGATGCTTCATGATGGGGCATGTTCAAATCTAGGGCATGTGGTGAGTGGTTCGACCCCTGGGATAGTGATCCCTTGGACAACCCAAAAGCTTGCAGCCTTTTCCTCTTCACTGCGGGTGCCTCAACATCTCTCTTCTAGTCTATGACAATTACTCTTGAAGCAGCGACAGGGGTTTCATCCGGGAACAAGGGCACTCCAGCTTGTGAGCATAGCTGGGAAATGAGGACAGTGTATGGCATGGAAGTGCTAGACTGGCGTGCCTTCCATTTCATTTGTTGGGCACAATCTCTCCAAAGTTAATGGCGACTCCGGATATGATGCAGGCGATGAGAATTATTGTTTCAAAGTTGACCCTTTGCTCGTTCTTGGAGGAAATGATATGGCCATAGATAAAGTCCAGTCATAACTTGGCCTCAAACTTCAAATCATGGCAGGAGATTTCACCACCCATGGATGCCCACAAAGGTGTATCAACAACGATGATTGGGGCTATCCAGGAGAATTGGTCCTTCATGTCTGCCATTCAGGCCATATACTCCATACCCGAGTCGATCTCATCTTCCCAAAATAAGTAGTTTATAGCAACTGGAGTAATGTCGACTTCCACTCCCCTTATCATGATCGATGGTAAGCACAAGAAGTCATCAATTTTGCCTCTGTGTTGCACACTATTATTCCTGGCTTGATATGAAACATAGAACTCTGGTACCAGGCTGGGGTAGTAAGGTGGGAGAGGATTGGCAAAAGCACGCCATTGTCTGTCAGTGAATTGAGCGGTGATGTTTTGAAGATCACCATGAAAGCCTGCTAGGTCAAATCACTTCTCCATAGTGATAGAGCGGCCCTGTCATATGACATAGTGCTCCTTCAAGTTGAGAACACAGAGTATGATGGCCTCATTGGAGTTCGCATGGTGCTGAGGCCTTGGCTTTTCCTTTTCCCTTGCTGGTGGATGATGCAGGGGCTTTGCCCCTTCTGATGTTCCTGGATGAAGACATGATATTTATGCAAACATGGTGTTAGTGATAGCTACACTGTAATTGAACTTAAAATAATTCAAGCTATTCTAAAGGTGAAATGAAAAGCAAAGATGAAAACCATCAGTTAAAGGACTAACAACATCGACGACACACTGGTGAATCGTAGGAAGGGTCCGCGAACCGCCACTTACTCACCGAAGTGCAGCAGAAGACTGAGTATGCCAATAGCCTATCTGTGATAGGGCGGTGAGTCATCAGTATCGATCCGCGAACCGCCGATGCAATGCGGGATCCAAACAGTGGCCTGGAGCTAACTACAGATTGGATCGGTGTTCCATTGGCATTTCGCTGGACCCCGCCGATGAATTGCTGAATTTCTTCGTCCCCAAATGAATTCCAAACATTTCAATGGTGCCCATTCATAAACACCCACACCCATTTCAGTGAATCATCAACTCTACATATGAAAAAGTGCTCAAATGACGATTTACCTTAAGAATGGCATCACCTAATCTATCATCGAGCAAAGCATGATATTTCAATTCTAATGGGTTACTCAGAATTTACTCCATTCAAATTCACACAAATAGCACACCTATATCCACCTTACACTTCTATCCCCTAAATATTTCAACAAATGGAGCATCAACCATGAATCTAATGTGAAGGAAAGGCAGTAAAAGGGAATGGAAAGGCATGTTTAAGACACATGCACTAATTCAATAAATGTTCCATTGATGAGAACATAAAAGAGAAAATGATACATTACCACACTGTAGGAAAGAATGTTACAAAAAAGAGCTTGTGCGAGCTTAGCACTTTCAGCAATGACAACTTCAGAGGATGTGTACTAAAGAAGGAGAATGTGAGTGTAGTGAGGATGTTGGTGAAGGATGGGGATGTTTTATAGATGGGAAGGTGAGATAGTGATAGGTTGAGGAGAAGGTGGGCTAGTACTTGTGAGTTAATGTGTTGGTGGTAAGTGAAAAGGTGGAAAAGAGGGAAATATGAGGAAGTTGAAAGGTTGGGTATTGGGGGGACAAAAAGGGTATGAAAAAAATGGTTAAAAGGGGAATCTAAGGGAATAATGTATAGAATAGGGAGGCTCAAGCAAGTATTTGGGATTAGATGGGTCCACATTTGATTTAAATTCTGAACCAAAATCATACCTCGACCAGCGCTGCATCGGCGGTTCGCCGAATTGAACTGGCATTCCGCTGCTTTTACATTTTACACTTGAAATAATGCCCAGTTAACTGTATCTCAACTGGCTATTGACCAGCAGTTCGCGAACTGGATCAGAGATCCGCCACTTGGGCCCCCAATACTTCAGGTGATCTGTGTTGTATCGGCGTCATACTGACGGTATAGGATTTTGCGTCGGTGGTTCGCCGAAGTGTCCTTCGGTCAAATGCTCAAAATCCCAGCCTTCTGCCTTCTCGTGACCTAAGGCTGCGATTTTTCACTTTTGGATTGGTGATTCACCGGTCCAACGCAATTCCTGCATTGTTGTGGGTCTTTCCCTCTCTACTCCTCACTTCATTGATCCTACAAAAACAAATCCAACAAAGACAAAAAATAAATAAAATAAAACACCTCGGTTTCCTCCTAAGATGCGCCTTAGTTGACGTTATGGAACGACGTAGCTCTTATTTAACAATTCTTATTCGATGGATCATCCTCTGACTCTGTCTCCTCCATCTCAATTTCACTATCCTCATCCTCTTTCTGCAACACCCCGATCACCTTACATTCGGCAGGGGTTTCAGTTGACAGGCGAACCTTGAAGGTGAATTCTTCACATCCAACTCTGAACTTGAGCTCCCCTAGCTCCACATCAACCACAGCTCTCGTAGTGAGCAATGGTCTCCCAAAAATAATGGGTACCTCCACATCCATTTCACAATCGAGGACTATAAAATCAGCTGGTAGGATGAATTTCTCCACCCTCACCAACACATCTTCTAATACCCCCACAGGTTTTTTAATGGAATGATCCGCCATGAGCAACCTCATAGATGTAGGCTTTGTGCTTCCAAGTCCCAACTTCTTGAAAATGATTAGAGGCATTAGATTTATACCGACACCAAGATCACATAGAGCTTTCTTAAACATACATATCCTAGTTGTACAAGGGATTGTGAAAGCTCCAAGGTCTTCCCGCTTGGGGGCAAGATTGCTCATCATCCTTGCACTACAACGGTGCGTCATCTCCCCACTACCTACATCAGCCACTTTCTTCTTTTTCAGCAATTCTTTCATGAATTTAGTATATCCTGGTATTTGGAGAAGATCATCCACCAATGGTATATTAATGGAAAATTTGCTGAACATATCAATGAATTTTCTAAATTGATCGTCCTTTTTCTTGGCCAACCATTGTGGATAAGGGGGTGGAGCTCTTGCTTCAACCTTGTCATCATTTAGGGCCTTCATACCCACCTCATCTTCATCAACATGTGAGGGGATTTCATCATCCTTTCCATCACCTTCCTCTTCACTCTTTTCACCACTCCTTGGAGTCTTTGGCATCTCACCGACTCCATTTTCGTCATTTTATTTAGGATCATTAGCCTCCTTGGTCTTCACTAGTGCATCTCCGACCACTTTACCACTCCTAGTGACAATAGCCATGCATTAACTATCTTTCATCGGGTTCGACATTGTGTCACTTGGGAGTGTTCCCTTTATTTGGGGGTTCATTTGAGCGGACAAGTGATTCATTTGAGCTTCCAAATGGTTGATGGAGGATGAATGAAAGCTCACGATTTGGGCAAGGTTATACACCTCCCCTCTCAATTCCTTAACTCCGCTCTCGGTTGATTCCACTTTCTTGAGGACTCTTGCTAATATTTCCTCAATTTTTGAGCTATCAGCATCGCTCACACCTGGATGACTTTGAGCATTTCCAGTTTTTGGATGGGGGACATACGGGTTTGGACTTTGGTGATAGCAGTCTCCCTCTTGATTCTACTCTCTATTTCCCCATCTTTCATTTCTTTCGGGCCATCCTTGTGCATCATGGTTTCTCTAGCCTTGGTTTTTGTCCCTTGGGTGCCAAGGGCCTTCATTGGTCCCTTGAAACTCAGGTCGAGGACCTCCCATTTGATTTTCCATGCATTGGCATTCTTCCTCATACCTCGGTGGTGATGATTCTCCTTCATATTGCAAAGGACCTTATTTACCTACAACATTTATCACCTTGGGCCCTGTCCCCATCACATGTTTGGTCATGAATTCCAGCCGTGTCATCATTTTAGCATGATTTTCATCTCGATCTTCATCTCTTTTCCGCAACTCAGCCGCAAATGCACTAAGGCTGATCTCATGTGTAAATACATTTGTCACTCTCATGTGCCAAACCCTATTGGTTTTTGTCATTCTGTCTAAAAAGGCTTTAGCCAACCCATATGTTTGATCCATAATAGACCCTCCAGCTAAATTGTTGGCAACGGATTTGTTGATGGAGTCAAGGGCTCAGTAAAAGCTTTGGAGAAACACTCCATCAGGAAGGCCATGAATTGGACAAAGAGCAACCTTCTTTTTGAACCATAGTCATGCCTCATGCAAAGGCTCCCTAGGCTCTTGCCTGAAATTTGTGATGTCATTCCTCAACTGCAGCATTTTCGATGGAGGGAAGAAACTGTAATGCCCCAAAAACCCTAAGATCAAACCCGAGAGTTGAAATGGAGAAATTAGAAATTTTCTGCACCAGGTCATAGAAAGAGTCGTCCTGTGACCCGTGAGGGTAGGCTATGAGTCGTGAAGTGACTCTTGGGGAAGGGTCCAGGCTTGATTGAAAATTTTGGAAAAAATAGGTGACCACAAGTCATGGTCAACACCACGAGTCGTGGGGTGAACCGTGATCAGTAATTGATCGAAAGTTGGAAAAGCCAGGCAGTGTACTCAACGGGTCCTCACCACGACTCATTTGGGACTACACGAGTCGTGGTGTCACCGGTGGTGACTCTAGGAGATTTTAGGCTGTGTTGGCAATGGGTGGGTCACCACGAGTCATTGGGTACACCACGAGTCGTGGTGTCCCTCATGGTCATCAACAGGAAGGTTCTTGGTAGTACACTTGACGGTTGTGACCACGAGTCGTGGTCCCTAGGCACGATTCGTGAAGTCCCTCGTGGGGGCCTAACAGTCAATTTTCCTGTGAATTTCTTAAGGATTTTTCAGTAATTTTGTAACCTCCTAGACTCTAAACTACGTCATTTTCTCTATTTTAAGGAAATTTGGAGGGGCTAAACGGTTTCCTCCTCATTCCCACTCAGATTTTAAGAAAATTTGTGTAAGTCTTCTTTCAAGAGATCTCAAGCAAGGTCTAGGGTTCCTCACTCATTGCAGCCATCCAAGCTTTTTTATTTGAGGAAATTTTAGCCAGGTGTGTGAGAATTTAACAGGGGAATAGTTCTTCCCTTGTGTCCCCAAAATCCCTCCTAGTTCTCTATAAATTCTAGCCCTGTGCTTTCGATTGTAAAGGGAATATATGTCAGATTTCTTTGAATTCACGTAGGATGTTATTCATGTTTATCTTAGATATGATTACATCAGTTTATGACTATATTGATGTTGTTTCCCTGTAAAGTGAATTCTAGCCCTGAGCTTTCGAATGAGGATGAATTATGTGCCAAACTTCATTATAGCTTTTGGAATACGATTTAAGAAGATTTTTGGATATTCTTCATTATCTAGATATCGTATAAATGCTCTTTCTTGTAAGGATGATTTTATCCCTAATGTTGAATGAGATCACCTAAAAATTTGCCTGTTTTTTTAGTATTCCTTGTTGCTTGATTCTATCAATATTGTGGCTTCCCATAGTGTTAGTATGAATTGAAATCTCGGTTAGCTGCATGATAGTTCAGTTTCAGTCAGAATGCTCGAATCCTCAATGTTAGTCAGATATGTCAGCTGATCAGTTTGTCTACAGAAAATCTTGAGGTGTCAGTAGTGTCTCCCAGTTATTAGAACTAGACTTAGTATCAGTTTTAGTGGTTCTTTAGGTGGTCATGACACTTCAGTTAAGCAACTCTGACTAGGCTTAGTATTCCAGTCTCAAATTACAGTTTGTTCTTTAGACGGTCACGACGCTTCCAGTTAAGCTTTCTCTGACCAGTCTTAGAACCTAGATATAGAATCCGGTCCAATAAGACTCTCAAGGTGGTTTCAGATAGGTATTCCTGACTTGTCTTGGGCCCCAATTTTGAGCTATCAGCTTAGTAGTCAGTCTAGAAATATCCAGTGGGAGCAGGTCTTAGCACCGAGTGGACCGATGTTTCAGTGCACCCAGGTTCCTAGAACTACTTGCCATCGTAGGTTACAGTTTTATTGGCCTCATGGCCCCAGATTTTTGATCACCCAGTTCATGACTTTATACCCTGGCAAGGTATATTGGCTCCTACCGATGGGGTGTATATATTAGACTTCATGTCTAGCTCACGTTGTTATATGTCGGTTATAGAATCTCCTACTAGTTAACTCAGTTAGTCTCAGATTAATCAGTTTAGTTCAGTATCTCAGATTTAGGGCATGTCCTTGACCATCAAACAGGGTCTTTTAGACCATCTCAATTGTTACAGTTTTTCAACTCAGCAGCCTCAGTTGGTCATTGCATGTCTATTCAGTTCAACATATTTATTCCATTGTGTTATGTTTCTCTTACTTACTCAGTACATTCAAGGTATTGACGCATACCTTTTATGTTGTATCGCTTTATGATACAACTGCAGGATCTCAGTCTCAGCTTTGCTAGCCGATCGCTCACAAAAGACTCCAGTTGCACTTTTTGGGAGTCCTCATCTTCCGAGGACGAAGATCGTTTATTTCAGTTCTATTTCTTCTTGTTTATAGACTTGGAGTTAGCTGGGGTTTGTTCGAGCAACTCATCAGTTGTAGTGGCTTTCAGACATAGATTTGTTCTTTTCAGACTTGTAGTTGTGTTCAGATGTTTTTAAACTTTATGATTCAGCTCTAGTTTCATAAATGTTTTGTAGTTTACTTTAAAGCTTCTACTATATTTATATGTTTGCTTAGAATGCCAGTTTATGATAGACCAGGGGTTGACTTGGGGTTACTTGTAAATCCTAGTACCATATCCCATCCAGAGTGTAAGCTCGAGGAGTGACAAACTTGGTATCAAAGCACTAGGTTAGAGTAGCCTTGGATGTAAGAAAGCCGCATCAAGTAGAGTCCTTTTCATGGGTGTGAAGTGCGCCATACTTATGACGGGGAGGCTACGAGATGTTATTAGGAAAACTCTCTTTTGTTCATACTCTTTATCTTGCGTTGAAATTCAATTCCAAAATCGTCCTCCCAATTCGTGCTCTATTTCATTTCAGTGAATTATGCCTACGCGATGTGGTAATGGAAGAAGGGCTGGTAACACTCACCGACCTGCCCCACTAGCCACAGCAACCCCTCAGGATGACTTAGTGTTTTAGGGCAGCTATCCAGCTGCTCGCTCAAACTGTTACCAAATAGGTGAAACAACAAGTGGTTTCGATCAACAATAATGGGTCTGCAACAGCTTCTCGAGTTTGGGATTTCAATTGGATGAACCCTCCAGATTTTCAAGGATCTAAGGTGGGAGAGGACCCACAGGAGTTTGTGTACAAGATTAGAAAGATCACCCGAATTATGGGTGTCAGCTCCTTGGAGAGTGCCGTCTTGGCTGCCTATTAGCTAAAAGGGGTAGCCCAGATCTGGTATGAGCAATCGAAGGAGGGGAGGCCAGTGGGAGCAGGATGGTGGCATGGGAGGAGTTCACTACAGCCTTCCTAGATAGATTCTTCACTTAGAGAGGCAAAAGTGGTGGAGTTCATGAATCTGAGATAGGGAAATCGAACGGTGGAGGAGCATGCGCTGGAGTTCACCAGACTGTCTAAATATGCTCCAGAGATGGTAGCCGAGCCAAGGGCTTGTATGCTAAAATTTGTTAATGGGGTGTCGAACCTGGTCCTCAAAGAGTTCAGGACAGTGATGTTGATTAAGGACATTGACCTCTCCAGCCTTATTGTTCATGCCCAGCAGATTGAGGAAGAAAAGTTGAAGGATATGGAACGGAAGAACAAGAGGGCAAGGACTGACCAATCAGATTATGGCCACCAGAGGTTTGGCGGTAGTAGCCGCCCACAACAGTATCCGTAGAGGGCTCCAATACTCAGCTCAGCCAGCGCCCCTACCTTTCGGTCCCGCCAGGATCAGAGCGGTGGAGCATCTGGCTCTCAGTCCCAGAGCTATAGTGCCAGCAACAAGTATCCAGCTTTCCCAAAGTGTGGCAAGAACCACCCAGGAGAGTGTCTTCAGGGTTGTGAGGGATTTTTTGGTTGTGGACAGCTTGGTCATCGGCTTAAATAGTGTTCGTCAGCAGGACGGGGAAGGTCACAATCCACTACCTCAGCAGCTCCATCAGGCCGACTAGCTCAATAGGCCATTACTTCAGGTACGAATGGTGACCCGTGCCAAAATTGTTTTTATGCATTGTCTTCTCATCAGGATCAGGAGAGCTCACCTAACGTGGTCACGGGTATGTTATGACTTTTTCATCTAGACGTGTATGCCCTATTAGATCCAGGAGCCACACTTTCATTCGTGACTCCCTATGTAGCAGTCTAGTTCAATGTTATTCCAGAGGTCCTCCCAAAACCATTCTCAGTCTCTACCCCAGTTGGCGAGTCAGTTAGAGCCAGTCGGGTGTATAGAAACTTCACAGTCTCAATTCTCAATAAAGTCATTCCAGATGACCTTGTAGAGCTAGAAATGGTTGTTTTCGACCTCATTCTTAGCATGGATTGGTTACACTCCGGTTATGCCTCAGTCGACTGCAGAACTAGGGTTGTCAGGTTTCAGTTCCCTAAAGAGCTAGTGTTAAAGTGGACAGGCATCAGTTCAATGCCTAAGGGTCAGTTTATTTCCTAACTTAAGGCCTAGAAGATTATTTCTAAGGGATGTATCTACCATCTAGTTTGGGTCAAAGATTCCAACTCTGAGACCCCAACTATCCAGTCAGTCCCTGTTGTTAGTGAATTTCCTGATGTGTTCCCCGAAGATCTTCCTGGAGTTCCTCCTGAGTAGGAAATCGACTTCGGTATAGACCTTCTCCCAAATACTCAGCCCATCTCCATCCCTCCTTATAGAATGGCTCCAGCTGAGCTTAAGGAGTTGAAGGAGAAGCTAAAAGACCTTCTTGATAAGGGTTTTATCAGACCCAACATCTCTCCCTAGGGTGCTCCAGTATTATTTGTGCGAAATAAAGATGGTACCCTAAAAATGTGCATCGATTACCATCAGTTGAACAAGGTCAAAGTCAAGAATAGGTATCCCCTACACAAAATTGACAACTTGTTCGAACAACTTCAGGGAGCCAGCTATTTCTCCAATATAGATATCAGGTCGGGGTATCATCAGCTAAGAGTTAGAGAGTGTGACATATCGAAAACAACTTTTAGGACTTGATATGGTCACTACGAGTTTGTGGTTATGTCCTTTGGACTAACAAATTACCCTACAACCTCTATGGACCTAATGACAAAGTCTTCAAGAAGTATCTGGATATGTTCGCCATTGTATTTATAGACGACATTTTGGTATACTCCAGAAATGAGGAAGAGCATGCTAGTCACACGAGGATAGTGCTTCAAACACTCAGGGACCACCAGTTGTTCGCCAAGTTCAGCAAATGTGAGTTCTGGTTGAAGTCCATGACTTTCCTGGGTCTCGTAGTCTTGGGTGAAGGTATTCAGGTTGATCCTCAGAAGATAGCAGTGGTGAAAGACTGGCCCAGACATACCTCCCCAACTGAAATCAGAAGTTTCTTTGGTCTAGCTGGGTATTACCGACGCTTCGTGGAAGGCTTTTCTTCTATAGCATCCCCTCTGAGTAGGCTGACTCAAAACAAGGTGAAGTTTCATTGGTCAGATGCGAGTGAGAAGAGTTTCCAGGAGTTAAAAACTCGACTCACTACCGCTCCAATGTTGACCCTAGCGGAAGGATCAGATGGGTTTGTAGTATATTGCGACGCTTCTAGAGTTGGACTTGATTGTGTTCTGATGCAGCGGGGCAAGGTAATAGACTATGCCTCCAGACAGCTCAAAGTTCATCAAAAGAATTATCCGACTCATGACCTAGAGTTGCAGTGGTGGTGTTTGCGTTGCAAATATGGAGAAACTATATGTACGGGGCTCACGTGGATGTTTTCATCGATCACAAGAGCTTTCAGTATGTATTCGGTCAGAAAGATCTAAATCTTTGTCAGAGAAGGTGGTTAGAGCTCCTGAAGGACTATAACATGAGCATGCTATATCACCCGGGCAAAGCCAATATGGTGGCGGATGCCCTGAGCAGAGTATCAATGGCGAGCGTGGCCCATGTTGAAGAGGGCAGAAAGGAACTAGCGAAGAATATTAACTGACTAGCTCGGTTAGGGGCGTAGTTGGTTGACTCAGCTGAGGGTGGAGTGGTAATGCAAAGTGGGTTACATTCCTCTTTGGTTGTTGAAGTTAATTCCAAACAGGATGAAGATCCCATCTTACTTAAGCTTAAGGAAGCGGTTCTCAGAAAAAAAGTTGAGGCTTTCTCCAAAGAGGGAGATGGTGTGCTCCGTTACCAGGGCAGATTGTGTGTACCAAATGTCGGTGATTTGAGACAGTAGATACTGGCTGAAGCACACAACTCGAGATACTCCATCCACCCCGGTGCTTCTAAAATGTACCGCAATTTATGGGATATTTACTGGTGGAACGACATGAAGAGAGACATCGCTGAATTCATAGCTAAGTGCCCCAACTGCCAGCAAGTCAAAGTAGAACACCAGAGACCGAGAGGTACGACTCAAGATATCAGCATACCTACGTGGAAGTGGGAAGAAGTGAATATGGATTTTATTATGGGTCTACCTTGGACTTGTTGGCAGCATGATTCTATCTAGGTAATAGTAGACCGGATGACTAAGTCAGCACACTTTCTCCTAGTCAAAACTACAAATTCGGCTGAGGAATATGCTAGGATTTATATCCGGGAGTTGGTCAAACTTCATGGGGTGCCACTATCCATTATCTCAGACAGAGGTACCCAGTTTACCTCTCATTTCTGGAAGTGTTTTCAGAAGGGACTTGGTACCCAGGTCAAGCTCAGCACATCTTTTCACCCGCAGATAGATGGGCAAGCTGAGCGGACTATTCATACCCTAGATGATATGTTGCGTGCGTGATTAATTTCAAGGGCATTTGGGATGATCACTTGCCTCTCATTGAGTTTGCTTACAAAAAAAGCTACCACTCCAATATCCAGATGGCCCCGTTTGAGGCATTGTATGGCAAAAGGTGTAGATCTCCTATTAGGTGGTTTAATGTTAGTGAAGCTGCTTTAATCAGGACAAACTCGTTTCATGAAGCTATGCATAAAGTATAACTCATCCGAGAAAGATTGAAAACAGCTCAGAGCCATCAAAAAACTTATGTTGATGCGAGGAGAAGAGAATTGGAGTTCGCTGTGGATGACCGGGTTTATCTGAAAATTTCACCCATGAAAGGGTAATAAGATTTAGGAAGAAAGGGAGGCTCAGTATGAGATATGTGGGACCCTATAGAATTCTGAGGCGAATTGACAAGGTAGCTTATGAACTGGAATTACCTTCAGAGTTGGCATTTATGCACCCAGTATTCCATGTGTCACTATTGAAGAAGTGCATCGGTGATCCAACTTTAGTTGTGCCATTGGACAATGTAGTTTTGGTCAAAGTCTTGTGGAGGAATCAGCAAGTTGAGAGAGCTATGTGGGAGGCCGAAGCAGATTTGATGGCTAAATACCGACATTTTGTCCTCTTCCAACTCAGTTTCAGTTTAAGATATCAATTTCCTCCCTAAAATCCTTTTCAGTTCGTGTGTTCCAGTTTCTTTCATGTAAATGAATATGTGTATGATTTGTGAATTCAGTTCATGCTTGTGGTTCAGTTCGGAGGTAGTCATTTCGTTAGTTTTCAGCTTTCATGATCAATATTCAAGTATAATGATTGCAATTCTCTGCTTTCCTATGTGTTTTCCAAAATTCGAAGATGAATGTTCCCAAGAAGGATATTGTAATGTATCGAAAACCCTAAGATCAGACCTGGGAGTTGAAACGGAGAAATCAGATACACTAGGTCACAAAATGAGTCGTCCTGTGACCCGTGGGATAGGCCACGAGTCGTGAAGTGACTCATGAGGAAGGGTTCGAGCATTGAAAAATTTGGAAAAAATAGGTGATCACGGGTGTGACCACGACTCGTGGTCAACACCACGAGTCGTGTGGTGATCCGTGGTCAGTAATTGATTGAAAGTTGGAAAAGCCAGGGAGTGTACTCAATGGGTCCTCACCCCGACTCGTTTGGGACACCATGAGTCGTGGAGTCGCCCGTGGTGACTCCAGGAGATTTTAGGCTGTCTTGGCGATGAGTGGGTCACCATGAGTCGTTGGGTACACCACGAGTCGTGGTATCCCTCGTGGTGACCAACAGGAGATTCTTGGCAGTACACTTGATGGTTGTGACCGCGAGTCGTGGTCACTGAGCACGATCCGTGATTTCCCTCCTAGGGGCCCATCAATCAGTTTTCTTGTGAATTCTCTAAGGGTGTTTTAGTAATTTCCTAACCTTCTAGATGCTAAACTACATCGTTTTGGTATATTTTAAGGGAATTTATAGGGGTTAAATGGTTTCCCCCTCATTCCAACTCAGATTTTCAGAAAATTTGCGTAAGTCTTCTTTCAAGAGCTCTCAAGCAAGGTCTAGGGTGCCTCACCAATTGCATCAATTCAATCTTCTTTCTCCGGGGAATTTTTAGCCAGGTATGTGAGAATTCAACAAGGGAATAGTTCTTCCCTTGTGTCCCCAAAATCCCTCCTAGTTCTCTATAAATTCTAGCCCTGAGTTTTCAATTGTGAAGGGAATATATGTCGGATTTCTTTGAATTCATGTAGGATGCTATTCATATTTATCTCAGATATGATTACATCAGTTTATGACTATATTGATGTTGTTTCCCCGTAAAGTGAATTCTAGCCATGAGCTTTCAAATGAGGATGAATTATATGCCAAACTTCGTTATAGCTTTGGAATATTATTTGAGATGATTGTTGGATATTCTCCATTATCTAGATATCGTATAAATGCTCTTTATTGTAAGGATGAATTTAGCCCTAATGTTGAATGAGATCACCTAGAATTTTGC
Source organism: Datura stramonium (assembly GCA_018107945.1). Lineage (NCBI taxonomy): Eukaryota > Viridiplantae > Streptophyta > Magnoliopsida > Solanales > Solanaceae > Datura > Datura stramonium. Next base: position 189,323 of record JACEIK010002698.1, read on the forward strand.
CTGTTGGGTTAGTCTTCCTTGTTGCTTGATTCTATTAACATTGTGGCTTCCCATAGTGTTATTATAATTGAAATCTCGATTAGTTGCATGATAGTTTAGTTTTAGTCAGAATGCTTGAATCCTCAATGTTAGTCAGATATGTCAGCTGATCAGTTCGTTTTACAAAAAATCTTGAGGTGTCAGTAGTGCCTCCTAGTTATCAGAACTAGACTCAGTATCAGTTTAGTGGTTCTTTAGGCAGTCATGAAACTTTAGTTAAGTAGCTCTGACCAGTCATAGGACCCAGTCTCAGATTGCAGTTTGTTCTTTAGACGGTCATGACACTTCCAGTTAAGCATGCTCTGACCACTCTTAGGACCCAGTTAAAAAATCCAGTCCGATAAGACTCTCAGGGTGCTTTCAGATAGGTATTCCTGACTAGTATTGGGCCCCAATTTTGATCTATTAGCTTAGTAGTCAGTCAAGAAATATCCAGTGTGAGTAGGACTTAGCACCGAATGGATCGGGATTCTAGTGCACCCAGGTTCCCAGAACTACGTTGCCACCGTAGGTTACAATTTTATTGGCCTCATGGCCCCAAATTTGTGATCACCCAGTTCATGCCTTTATACCCTTTCAAGTTATATTGTGTCCTACCGATGGGGTGTATACATGGGACTCCATGTCTAGCTCATGTGGTTATATGTCAGTTATAGACTCTCCCACTAGTTTGCTCAGTTAGTCTCAGATCAGTCAGTTTAGATTAGTTCAGTTCAGTATCTCAGATTTAGGGCATGTCCTTGACCATCAGACAGGGTCTTTTAGACCATCTCATTTATTACAGTTTTTCAGCTCAGCAACCTCAATTGGTCATTGCATGTCTATTCAGCTCAGCATATTTATTTTCTCTCACTTACTCAGTACATTCAAAGTACTGACGCATACCTTTTATGCTATATCATTTTGTGATACACCTGCAGGATCTCAGTCTCAACCTCACTAGTCGATCGGTCTTAGAAGACTCCAGTTGCACTTTTGGTGAGTCCTCATCTTTCAAGGATGAAGATCGTTTATTTCAGTTCTGTTTTTTCTTCTTTATAGACTTGGAGTTAGCTGGGGGATCGTCCGAGAAACTCATCAGTTGTACTGGCTTTTAGACTCAAATTTGTTCTTTTCAGACTTGTAGTTTTGTTTAGATGTTTTTAAACTTTATGATTCAGCTCTATTTTTTATAAATGTTTTGTAGTTTACTTTAAAGCTTCCACTATATTTATATGTTTACTCAGAATGCCAGTGTATGATAGACCAGGGGTTGACTTGGGTTTACTTGTGACTCCATGTACCATGTCCCGTCCACGGTGTAAGCTCGGGGCATGATAGAAATGATCCAAAAAGGTTTCAATTAATTCTTGCCAAGATATAATACAACTAGGAGGCAATTCTTCCAACCACATCGTCGCTTCTCCCGTTAGAGAAAATGGGAAAAGCCTCAGCCTGATAGACTCTTGACTTATGTTTGTGATGTTGAAAGGCTGACATATCTCCAAGAAATTTCTCAAATGCCGGTTTGCATCCTCACTTGGTTTACCCCCTAAGAGTCCCTTCATTTGCAACAAATAAAGCATGGTTCTTGTGACATAAAATACGACATTCCCCACCGTGGGTGGTAGGCGAATGGCTCTCGTAATTTCCGGCATCACCGGGTTATCATCCTCATGCTCCATATTACCTTCCACAGAGCAATCCCTTTCTTGAGAGTGATTACTCATATCATTGTGGTATCCTAACAAGCACAACAAAATCACATTAAGTAACTAAGATGCAAAGCTATTTCAAATTAACAATCAACACAAGAATATCAAGCGCTAGTCCCTGACAACAATGCCATTTTTGATAACGACCAAAATATACTCCTCATACAAAGAGTATACACGGTCACTGTATTAAAACAAGTAACCTGACGGATGTCGGGGTCGAATCCCACAAGGACAAGTGAGTGATAATTACAAGTGTCGGTTGAGAAATTGAATTTAGCTTGCACCACTTAGAAATAACATAGAAATAAACAAGTTGGGGGAGATTGGAATTTGTAATAGAGTATGATTTCTAATTTGGTTAACCACGATAGCGAAATTACCAAGGTTGTTGACAAGAATGTGAAAGACTAGAGGTATGGTGTAGATGATGTTAACTAGATAGGGTCATACTAGGGGTCATCTCATGAGTTCAATTAGTGTAAATAATCTAGGAAAAATGGGTATTTACTGCTTTTCATCTTTATAAATACCTCTTGCTAGAGTTTTATCAAACCTCTAGCCAACATTAGCTCAACCCAATCAGATTTGGGTTAATAGCTGCACTAATTTCTAGATATTAGCTACTAATTAGGAGTGAGAATGTAGTTTTGGCTATTTCTAGAACAATTTCACAATCTCTTATCCATACCCACCATTAAATTCTCTTCCAATACTTAAGTATTCTTTTGCAAGCAATAATCAAGTAAGAACAATTAGACCCACATTATAATCAATGGATCTTCCATTATAGATTGAAGAGAATCTAATATATTTACACTTCTTTAAACAATATTGCGATGACTCTAGCAATACCTACTCTAATTAGGAATTCATCATCACACACCTCTAGTTAAAGATTTAGCTACTCATAATTAAGAAATTTAGAAGCACATTTAACAATAAACTCATTAAATTTAATAACAAGAGTAGTAAAATCAAGTTCACAAGTAGTCTTTAATAATGGCAATACCTTGCTATCAAGAAGAAGAAGAAAAAGAGGATAGTACTTTTCAAACTTTACAAATCAAATTCTCCTCTTCTCTCCCAAGGGAATGTTCTAAATCTAAGAATGGAAAGATGATATATGATATGATATTCCCAGTAAACAGTACTTCTTCTAGAATTTATATATCCAAGAAAATAAGGTATCTTCTCCTTTTTTTCCTGTTCTGGACAATTTTGCCCCTGAGCAGCATTTTGGAATCGGTGGGAGTACTGGCTGTTCGCCTGTTACAATTTGCGGACCGCCGGTTACACTAAATGGGCCATTAACAAATTCCAGTAGCCATTGGCTGTTCATTCAGCATTTCGCCGATCTCCATCTGCTTTTCACCAATGCTTTGATCTTCAATCTAGCAAGTCAAGTGTCATTCGATGGCTAGATCGGTGAGTCGCCATTGGCAACTCGCATTTCACCATCGGCAACTCGTGTTTTGCCGGTGGCTTGTTTCCCAGAGGCAGTGGTGGATCGGCTTTTGACCGGCGTTTCACCGGTCTTCTTCAGTGGAATGCTGAATTTCATCTCACTTCCTTCTTTTTGCTCCATTTCTTTCTGTTTTCTTCACATTAGGCATCTGCACACAGCAAAAGAAAAAGGGCATAAAATCCACATAAACAACTTACAAACTAAACAAAAATTCAAGCTTAAGAGCCTAATGAGTTGGTGAATTACCAACTCATCATTTACCCTCGAAGAGCCCTTTCATTTGCAAAAAGTGTAACATTGTACTTGTAATGTGAAACACTGCATTCCCTACCATGGCTGGTAGGTGAATGGCTCCTGAAACTTCAGGCATAACCAAATTATCCTCTTCATGCTCCATGTGACGTTCAACCGAACTATCTGCTGCTTGTGAGTGATGGCTCATATGAACTCACCCTAACAACCAATAGCAAAATCAACGTCAATAACTAAGATGCAAGATTAACTTAAATTAACAAACAAAACAAGGATATCAAGCTCTAGTCCACGGCAACAACGCCATTTTTATAACGATTAAATACACTCCTTATTTAGGAGAAAGTGTAAGTGATCGTTCTATCAAAATAAATATTCCCGACGGATGTCAGGGTCGAATCCTACAGAGACTAGTGAATGATTTGCGCAAGCATTGTTTTAGAAAATTTAAATTAACTCGCACCAATTAAGAAAAATAAAATAGTAAATTTTTTTTTTAGGGGAGGGGGAGGAAGTGAACAACATTGTGGATTTTAAACATGCATGCCAAAATAGAAAAATAACCAAAATTAATAGACAATAATGAGAAAATACTATACTTGTAGTGTAGATGGGGTGCTAATTAAATAAGAATATGCTAGCTCATCAAATCATTGCGAATAAGTTTAAATAACTTTGGACGAGATGGTACTCTATGATTTTCAACCTTATGGATGCCTTTTTCTCGAGTCCTTTCGAACCTCAAGACTCAATTTAATCAGCCCAAAAGAGTTTTGTTTAGTAGCTGAGCTATTTTTAGCCATCAGCTACTAATTAGGATTATGAATATGGGTGGCAATTTCTAGCCCAACTCCACACAATTACATTCATTCCCACCATCAAATTCTCTCCCTATACTTGAATTCATCTCATTCAAGCTAAAATCAATTAAGAAAAGTAAACCCACATTTGCAACTATGGATCATCAATTATAAATTGGAGAGAACTCAATAGATTTACACTAATTAAGCCATATTAAGATGAATCTA
>JACEIK010002699.1:21023-37388 GCA_018107945.1 Datura stramonium
ATATCAAGTTTTGCATCACATTCCTAGCAAAATAATAATGAGTTTGTGCATCTTCTAAACTTGCATCTTGACTTGTAACTTCAATCTTCAAAATCTGTAACTACAAAAATTTAAAAAGAGGGTGATTAACTATTGAAATAATAACATATATAAATTTTACACTATCAATAGTTAAACAGCTCACCTCAAAAGCAATCTTAATTCCATCGGGTGTTATCCAACGACATCAATAAAGCTGCAAGAACAAAAAAAATTTAGAAATATTTTGAGATGCATTAAAAAAGAAACAGAGGTGGTTATCCAAGAAACAGAGATATTCACTGGCATGAATATGCTATTGCATCAGTCACCTAAATAAATTTATAATTCTTTCTAACTGTTTCTATGCTTTGTGGCATATGACAGTCATCAAGACTTCCAACTTTCACTTTTGACTTCCATTTAATAAAAATGTGGAACTCAATAAAACATAAGTGTATTTGAAAAATGAAAAATGGAGTTCTCTTTATATTTTTTTAACTCTTTTTCATATTGTTTGTTCATCACACACCCTGCATTTCAGTCTTCAACTTCCAATTATACAACCAAGAGTGGCCAATAACCATACCCAAAAAAGTGTATCCATAGGGCCTTCCCAATTTATAAACAACAAAAAGAAAAAATAATTAACATTGACAAGTTTAGAGGGAAGTTCTGCCAGCTCTTGTAATGCTACGGAAGCTCAAAATCAATATCTGGGACTTAAATCAGAAAATATGGAAAACTGCAGAAAAGTTGCAGAACGACCAACCTGACGGGTCGTTAAGGGACCCAACGAATTGTCAGGTCAAAAGTGTGAAGGATTCCAAGAATATACACCAGTATTCCTAATGAACGACATCACGAGTCATTAGCAGGACTTACGACTCGTTAAGCCGCCCGTTGCCAAGCCGGAGTTAAGAAATTCAAGGAATTTACAGTGTACTTGATGGAAGGTCACCACGAGTCGTCATCAGCAGTAATGACTCATCAGGTCCTTCGTTTCCAGTCCTTTCTAGCTTTCTTACCAGTGTACCTGATGTACGACACGACGAAACATTCCTAGTCATGACGACTCGCCATGAGCCCGTCAGGAGTCAGTAGATTTTTTCCAGTGAACTTGACAGAAGGACCCAATGACTCGTTGGACCTGGTAATGAGTCGTTAGGTCACTCGTTAGAGACACCTGACAGTTTTTCCCAGCAAATTTCTAAGGGCTATTTAGTAATTTTCTATTCTCCCAAGCATTAAACCACGTCGTTTAAGCACTAATTTCAGACGTTTTAGTGGGGAAAAATGGTTCCTCCCCTCATTCTCACGCTAATCCTACGAAGAACATTGTAGAATTCTCTCTCAAAGTATTTCAGAGCAAGGGTTAGGGCTGAACTTTTCTCTTCAATTGTCAGGCAGATTCTCCAGGTTTCTTCGCCAGGTATGTGGGGTTTTAGCAAGGATATTGTCCTTCCCTTGCGTCCCCAAAGTCCTCCTCATTTTCTTCTATCAGTTTTAAGCCCTGAGCTTTCGAGTTGAGAAATATTCATGTTTATTTTCATTGATTTCACTCAGAATGATGTTTATACTTATTGTTAATATAATCTTCATCAGTTCCTCATCAAATTTTCAGTATTATTACAAAACTGAATTTAAGCCCTAACTTTTGAGTAATGAGTTTACTTGTTAAATTCCCTCTAGTGAATAAAGAATACTTTGGGTTGAATTCCTAGAATTGTCTTGCCTTACGGATGTGTTGGGTAAATATCCCATGAATCAGAATGACTTTAGTACGTTGAATGAAATTCTCTATTAGCTGCTTAGTAATTTAATCAGTTAGAACACATAACTCTATCAGTATAGTCGCAATGGCCTGGTGGCAGGCGTTAAGGATACCCGGTGCTAGGGTATTGATGCAAGGATGCAAAAATTACTCCATTTTGTTTTTTATTAACATAATATTATACATTACAAATATATCCTAACACCCGGGATGGTGCTACCCTTCTTCCCTATCCGGAAACTAATCCAATGAAAGCGCAGAAAAGCCTAGAGACTATACTGAGCCATTCGGTGACTTTCACGGTCGCCCTCACTAAACCAACTGGAATCTGAACTACTATTTGTGCTCACCTCACCGGAACCAAAACTTTCATTTATACTGGAACCATTGAATTCATTAGATACCGATTCCTATCTCGAAAACGTGTTTTATCCTCTTTGATTTTCTTAACTATCTTCTATAGGAGACATCTTAATGTGATTTGATTTGAAGCAGAAAGTCCTTCGAACGAAAAAGATTCCCACGTATCCTCGATCTCTTCCTCGATGGGAAAAATAGCTAAATGGTAAGAAGGAAGTGGCATCAGTGGAAGAGGAGGGTTAGGTCTTGTTTTGCTTAGCTTCGAACAAAGAGTTTGATAGAATCAATCCGCTTTCCTTGGCGAGCTCACTGGAACTGTTTTCATCAGGGTTGAAGGAAGAGGGTGTTCAAAAGGCATCAATGGACTTCAAAGAGTTAGCCGACTCAAAGCGTAGAGCTATTTAGGATCAGATATGTACTGGGTTAGGCTTGGAAGAAAGGTTTCTCTGTAGAGGAAAGGAATAAAAATTTATTCCTATAATTTTTCCTATAGAAAATCTTCTTTGACGCATTTCCACTTGCTTCAAGTTATTCTTTCTAGTTTCTATATTCCAGTAGTGATTCAAGAAGGAATTCATGAGTGACTGACCATACTATGGAACTATTCTACTGTTAAAGGATGTACACCTCTTCCTCATGGATAGATGGTGCCACCGCGCTGTAAAAAATCCTATGTTTACGATTCTATTCGAATTTTGGAGCAGGAGATGCTTCCCGGTCTTTCCTCTCCCGAGCGTGACTAGCAATTCATTTATTTTCAAACCGACCCATTTACTATCTATTATTTGATTAACTAATCCTTTATATTGGATCTGAATCATATCAGTATCGCTTCAGTCAAATTTTAGCAACCTCAATGTTGTCCAGAAAATGTCAACTGATCAGTTTGACTCCAGTTTATTTTCGAGGTGCCAGTGGTGCCTCTCAGTTTTCAGACTCAGATTCAGATTTTAGTTATTTGGTCCATTAGGCGGTCATGACATTCAGCTATAGCTATGACCAACCCCAGGACCCCAGTTCAATTATTAGTTGTTCTGTAGATAGTTACAACGCTTCTAGATAAGCAGCTCTGACCAGTCTTAGAGCCTAGTTTCAGAATATGGTCCGATAAGGATCTCAGAGTACATGTAGTTATTCGTCCTTAACTAGTCTTGGGCCCCAGTTTTGAGCTATCAACTTTTTAGTTTAGTTTAGGTTTTCCAGTAGGAGTAGAACTTAGCATTGAGCAGGCCGGGTTCCAGCGCACCCAGGTTCCCAGAACTACGTTGCTAGTGTAGGTTACAATATTACTTGGCCTGATTGGCTCCAGATATTTTTGTGATCACCCAGTTCATGCCTTTATAACCTGGTAAGGTATATTGGGTCCTACCGGTGGGGTGTATACATTGAACTCCACGTCTAGCTCACGTGGTTATATATCAGTTATAGACTCTCCCACTAGTCAGGTCAGACCAGTATCAAAATAAGTCGCTCAGTTCAATACAGTATCTCAGATTCAATGTTTTATACTTAGGGTATGTCCTTGACCATCAGACAGGGTCGTCTTGACATTTCTGATTATATCAGTAGTTCAGTTCAATTTACCTGTTGGTCATGACGTGTCATTTCAGTTCAGACTTTATATTCAGTATGTTTCTCCCACTTACTCAGTACATTCAAAGTTCTATGGCATGCTTTTCATGCTGCATCGTTTCATGATACAGCTGCAGGTTCTCAAATTCAGCACAAATAGTTACTTCAGTTTCAGAGCAATCCATTTTAGCAGATCAGAGTGTGAGTCCTCATCATTTGAGGGCCTTGTTTAATTATTTTAGTTGGATATGATTTTGTATAGACTTAGAGTTAGCTGGGGGCCTGTCCCAACAACTCCTTAGTAATTGGATTTCAGATCAGACTTGTCTTTCAGAATTGTATTTCAGATATATTATTTCTTTCTCTTCTTTCAGTCTTTACATTTTATTAAACTGGTATCTGTTATTTAAAAGTTCCGCTATGCATGTTTACTCAGAATTCTAGTGTATGAAATACCATGGGTTGACTCAGGTTCACTTGTGGCTTCAAGTACGGTGTTACGTCCAGGGTGTAGGCTCGGGCGTGACAACTCTAGCTAGAATACCACCAGTAATTTTCTAAAATTTAATACAAACTTTTAGTCAAGCACCACAAGCAACATTTAGTATGAAATTGGAAAAACTACAATCACAACTTTAGATGCCAAGACCAAAGGCAATTCTTTTTGTTTTGTTGGTATCCATCATCAGTTCAATTTAAATTAGCTAGATGCAACATAAGTGACTGGTGACATGTGCTGCTTCAGCTAGACTTCCCTTTATGGAGCATGTCTAACACAAGATAACCTAGCTAAAAGAAAGTTTTACAGTGCAAACAGGTTCTATACCTGCCTGAAGGATTCTGAAACACATAATCATCTTTTCTTACAACGCCCAGTGGCATCAAACCTATGGACCACGTTTGTATTACTCTTTGGGCTCAGACTATAGCTTGAAGATTGTAATTGATCTACTTAGTTCCTTTTTCTCCAACTCTTTTGTAACTACTTTGTATTATCTTGATGCCAGAAATGAAATTTTTTTACTTCATTAAAAAAAGTGACGGGTGACAAAGGCTGTGATAACTGCCTCTTACAAATTCACAAGCGGTAAGGAGTTTTCAGTTGTCATTTATATATAGGCAGAAGCAGAAAACTGAAAGTATCAAACACACCATAAGTAAAGTAGCCTGAATTAGTGCCAACAGAGTAATGGTTCAGTCGCAAGGCCAAACAAGTTGGTTAAGAGGCACTTGTGTTTTATATGTGGTTAAATTTTATATCTTTGTGAAAATTATGATGCAGGACTTCTATTTAAGTTGTAATTAAGGCAAAAACTTGGATACATTAGTGCACTAGTTGTTTTATAGACTGCACATAATCTATAGACCGGTAAGATGTGATAATTCCTATATGATTTATAGATTTTTTAAGGTGATTGAGTATGTTAAACTTATTGTTTTGAACAGCTTTAGAAGTTATTTTTGATTCTGTATATGATGAAAATGGCTTGTTGAGAACCAGACTAAGATTAGGCCATCACAATTCTGTTGTCATACATCATCCATTGCTAGAAAATACAGTATCTTGGGAGAAAGTTACTCCTAATCCATTATTGATGTCTTGTTGGAGCTTGTTCTCCTGCATTTCAAGATATTGTAATCTATCACTAACTAATAGCTAAAAGCACCAATGCTTAAATGATGAAATTGCAGATGCAATATACCATTTGTCCTCAATCTGTTTGGGAACTCCATCTTAACTTTTAAAATATCAGTTGATTATCAGTCTATAGTTTATTAAAATGCATTATAGTTATCCTCAATTGATTGTTTATTGTCTATAGTTAATTGATAATATTCTGTTTGCCATGAAAAGTAGAGGAGTTTTAACATTTGTGATATTCAATTGGCCACTTCTAAGTTACCAAATTTAAGAGCTTCTTCAGTCACAGAACTGGAGGTAATGAAAATAAAAAAAGAGAGTGTAGTTACTAACTTGGTCAGCACACAAAAACAATGGTCATTCAATTGAAACAAGCGATGTCGTAGGCGGGACATGGGATTGTTGAGAAGCAAAGAATTCTTTTATTTTCTTTATTTCTTTCATCTCGTCTTCTAAGGTAGACAAGCGATCATGCAAGGATTTATTTTCCTCATTCAAAGATTTGTTTTCCTCTCGAGTTGAACGTAGCGCGGACAATAATTCAGCCTTTGAAGAAGTTCCACCTTTCAAGTCTTTCACCTTTACTCCACCCCCAAACCAAATACATGGCTACTATTTTGAGGTCCGCAATATTTTTCTACAATCTCAATGCTAGGTAGAGATGGCTCTGATTGAACCATTTCTTCAATTTGAGCCTACAAAGCATATAAAGTGACATTTTCTATCATAACACATAATAAGTTGAAGTAATTTACATATTTAATTTATCAAACATATGTATTTTTCAATTGCTTCAGGTTCAACAATCTTGTTATCTTTCTTACGAGTCTCAAAGAAAATTATTGCCAAATCTGGTGGATTTCCATCTTTCCCACCCTTTACATCAAAGGAAAACATGTCAAATAAACCTCTCAATATTTTCTTTAGAGAGATATTGGTTTTATCATATTACCTTTTGATAAATAATCTCTCGAATAGGCTTGCTACCAATATGATGAAGCATCTTCAACCTAGCTCGGTTTGCTGCATTCCTGCTGCTTCTCGCCTATATTTGTTAAACAATAAGCTTAAATGTAATAATTATATTAAATTTCAAAGTATATTTAGGTTTGTTTTCATGTAAAGTGGAAAAAAGGTATGTGGAGCTAATGAGGGAAATCAAGCTACAGATGCTTTGGCGAAATAAACTATTAAATCAATAGGAATGCCTGAAAACTTTCTGAAGGAAAATGTTCTTTTACTAACCACTCCCATTCTTTCTTGTCTACTCCCTTTGGAATATTCCTAAGAGCCTGTAGGATTAGCTTATCCTTCACATATGTTGCATGCAAGTATACTCTCTATTTATTCCACAACTCTTTTATCGATTCAATGATATGATCACGATGATCATTCATGTCAACACTCACAAATTTATCCTACAATAATCGAAAAAATGGGTTGGGTTAATGCATTGCAAGATACTATCAAATTTTTTTGTATTTGTACCAATAAATTGTAGTTCACAAAGAATAATAACCGTAGATTCTATTAAAAAGAAATTATTTAAGAAATCATGCTTTTATACAAATAAGAAGATTACTCAATGGATCAAAGAGTGAATATCAGGAAATTGGTCCCTGCAACAAAACTATTTATACAATACTATGAGCACATGTATATGGGAATGTTGCCTTTTCTTCATGGAACAGAAGGATAATATATATGCTACAACATTATAATTTCTTCAGCTCTTCCTCACATCCCAAGCATACATGATGTATGAAGATCTACTTTTTTCCAGAAGACAAGACTAATTAACTACTAAAAGTTGTTATTCTAAAAGTACTTGAGCCAAGAGATGATTAAAACAATCTGATGTCTAAAGGCGGGGGAAAGTAAACAGTTGTTCCACTATTGGGTGCCTAATCGATTCATACAATAGAATAAATACAGAAATCAAATGAATCATCATAATAAATCATGATAACAAGTAATATAAATATGATAGAAAGCACAAGAGTAAAGGGGAAGTAGACGTTGGATTCTTTTAGCAATTCAATGTAAACTAGAGACTCCAAATTTCGAAATATGCTATGCTCGACTTAGGGGGATTATGATGCATTGAGCACAACTCAGCCTGATTGGACCGCCTATAGAGTTTTGTTGGTAACTCCCAAAATGCTCCCGAGTTTACATATAAATAAAAAGTGGAAAAATGAAGATTAGAGGAGATTAAAGAAACAAAAATGATTCTTAATTTATTTAAAATAAACTGAGTTAAAAAATAAAAGGAGATCCCATTTGATTCCAACAAAGATTCTAACTACTCTACTGTTAACATTAAGAGGGAGCATTGTTTAGACATATTATTACTTATCTTATTTGTGTGTGAGATGATCTGTTGGGCATTATCTTACGCATAAAAGAAATAAAAACAGATAGNGCCCCAGACTTTTTGATCACTCAGTTCATGCCTCTATACCCTGGCTTATTTGTGTGTGAGATGATCTGTTGGGCATTATCTTACGCATAAAAGAAATAAAAACAGATAGTTGTTGAATTCTAATACATGATCATGTCCACATTAAAACTCCTATGAAGTGATTTTGGTAGAAAATTATGACCACAATAGATTATCAAAGAATTGAAAATAAAGTAAAGACTAGCATCAGATATAAACCACACAGTTGACTAACCGGATTGGCAGCCTCCTTCCAAGTATTATTCCTCCATTTTATCTCTTATAAAGTGACTTAGGGAAAGCAAAGTGGCAAGAGAACAAATTAATTATGTTCCTCAAAAAATCATTAGAACATCTACATAATTTGAACCTACATCTAAAGGAAAAAGAGAGTAAACAAAACGAGGTTTCCATTGTATACACTTATATAGAAACATGACAACATGCTATAAATCTTGAATATACACTTGTATAGAAATATTACAACCGCAAAACATGCTATAGATATGAATTGTCAAACTTTTTGTGGTACTTCCACTTTAGGAATCAGAGATATCAAGGTGGCATTGAGTTGTTTAAGTAATTCTTCTTTTTGAAAGAATTTCAGAATTGATTTACATATATCCCTGCCTATTATACTCCATGCTTTCTTAAAGAAGTCACTTTCACATCCATAGACACTGGATTCTTATTGCTATTAATATCAAATATTGTCTTCTTCACATGATTCTCAGTGTACCCCTCTACTAAGTCTGGCCCTTTTTTTTAAGATAGAACATAGACAATATATATTGTAGCATGTTCGTATGTTATGTTGTTACCTGTTTATGAAATATAGTATAACCAATTCAAAGAATCTATTGTAGCTGGCTTTACATATTATTAAAAGACAAAAAATGAATAGAAGTACAATTTAAAAATATCTCACCAGAAATAGAGATATTATGAAAGGGTCTCAAGATGGACTTTATCAAATACATAGTTCTCAATAATGTTTCTCAACTCAACAAGAACCTTCTATATGAAATGTTCCTACTTTAACAGATAGCCAATACACAAACAAGGAAGACATGATAGTAATTGGAGTTTTACCAGGATGGCTGTCCTTTTTTCATATTAAGTTATTTTCATGAACAGGAAATCTCAACATTGAATACATAAAAATGATATGACATTCATGAAAAGGGTGCTTGTGAGTAGAATGAATGCAAAAGAAAAGGTTCAGATGCACAGTCATATTCTTGACTATATTTGTTACCTCAACAGCTGCCCACATGTGATCTAACTTTTCTTGTGCAATATCATTCCATGATGATACTCCCAACTGACACATATTATTATCACGAATTATTTTTCCCAAGTGCCTCAAAAAGAGTTTGCTATTTTTTCCAACCGTTCGATTGTTGTAAAAGATTACTTTCAGCTTTTGTCCGACTTCAAGCGATGCAACTTCTTTGCACTTGTTCGTTCCTTGAATTCTTTTGACCTTTTTAGGATTAGATGAACCTACAGTTGCATAATTAGATAAAAGCTACAATAATAAAATTCAGTTCTACAAATTACACTACAAATGAATTCAAAATACCATACCTATTTCAGTTGTTTGCGACTGTTGTATAACTTGATTAGTAGATGGAGGTGGCAATGCAATATTGGTTTGCATATGCTCTTTATATAAAATCAAGGTATTAGTATCATTGTTCGCATTCCTTGACTAGAAGACATGGTAGAATTCGATCTTATGTTTTTAGAAGGAGTTTGCATACGTTGATTAGAATCAAGATCACTTTTATGAAAAATCCCACTTCATTTTTAGAATCCCTTAAATAGGAGCACGAAGATCTAGACATTTTCTCTTGTCCCTTTCATATACCACCTGGACCCAAGAAATCACATTAGTAAAAACTTTTGGCATTTAATTTCAGTTATATATACAATTAAAGACACAATAGATATGAAAAAACTTACTTGTTCCAACTTTTTGGGTGTATTGCTTAACTTGATAAGTAGATGGAGTCAATGGAATATTATCTTTCATATACTCTTTATTAAGAAACATGGAGTTTTTATTTATTGTTTCCATTCCTTGACTACCCGACGTGGTTGAGTTTTTCGGCCCTTGTCCTCGTTCCTTCTCTATAGCACCTAGATAAAAGAAATCATATTACTAATACTTTAGAATTTAAATTTAGTTATGCTAATTAAAAGCAATAGATTATAAAAAATCTTACTTGTTTCAATTGTTTGGATGTATTGTTTAACTATATCACTTGATTGAGAAAATAAACCCTTAGTTGACATATTATTTTTTTCAATCAAAGATCTAATGCCCTCGTCCTCCTCTCTTTCATATAACACCAGGTGGGATGAATGAATATCTGGAAGTAGTCTTCATAGTTGATCCCATCTTATTTTCAGTCTTTGGTGGCTTCATATTCAACCTGTAAAGATCCAAAAGTAAAAAAAAACATTAAGATAAAATGTGTGACAATGTGTAATAAAAGAAATCATGCCATCAGAATGTATAAAAATGAATATATTCATAAAGAGATACTTCACCTCATCAGTTCTTTTTCATTTTCTTTGTGAAGGATTTTCTAAATCTACAATATCATCATCCATTTGTTTCACTATCTCATAGGAATCACGAGGTTGAGTCTTTCTCACTACATGCCAGCCTTTGTTGGAATTATCATTAGCATAAAATACTTGAGATACTTGATCCGCTAAAACAAAAGGCTCATTTGTTTTCAAAATCTCCCGGGATTAACACTCACAAAGTCATACTCATATTTTTTAACTCCTTTTATTTTATCATACACATCAAACCAATTACATCGAAACAAAGTCACTCTTCTATCTGTGACAAATAGCAATTCAATCACATCTATCAAAACTCCATAATAATCAAGGTTCTCACTATTTTTATCATTCTCACCAACTACAACAACACCACAATTTTGAGTCCTTAAATTTTTATCATAATATTCTACATGAAATATATATCCATTAACAATGTAGCCATTAGAACGTGTCGAATATTTGGTAGGACCACGTGAAAGTGAAAACAGATCTTTCATGATTCAACTATCATCTCCTTTATGCAATTGTGCGACCTATCAATAAGATTACGTTGAATACTTTAGAATGTAATACAACATTAAATGTAAAATTTGATGTTAATGTATTACTCACCCTAACTTTAAACCATTCAATAAATTGTCGGTTCCATTCTGTATCAGACAATTGTTGAGCAGTTTCCACTTGAGTTTGTGTAAATTCTCTACAAAATTAAAGTGAATCATAAATGTCTTATATTAAAGAAATTACCCTAAAGGAAATAAGAAAAAGGAGATGATATGAAAGAACTCTCCATACTCGAGATATGGTATGACTTCATCACAGTTCTTCAGTATATATATATATATGCTTGTTCCAACTCATATGCTTCAAGCTCACATGGTTCTTTAGCTCCCAAAGTTTTTCCAAGTTGACAAAACATAGATAAACCTCCATTAGATTCTTTTAAACCCCTATCATAATTCTGTTCAGTCCGATTGAATTTTGTATCAATCCTATGCATATACCTTGAACATAAGGTCATACATTCATTTGCAAGATAGCCCTCTGCAATAGAACCTGCTGGACATGCCCTATTACCAATCAGAGATTTCAGAAAATATATCCATCGTTCCAGTACATCCACCGATACTTAATAGGTCCAGCAATCGCAACTTCAATAGCTAAATGAATAGTCAAGTGCACCATGATATCAAAAAATAAAGGAGGGAAGACTTTTTCAATATTCTTCAAGTCATCAATCCTCAACTCTCTTGATCCAAGCACACTAAAAAATATAGATAACTCAATAATCGGTTCACACACTTCTTTGGATAATATACCACGAAATGCAAGAGGGAGTATATTTTGCAGAAGAACATGACAATCATGACTTTTCAATCCTGATATCTTGTGATCTTTCAGGTTCACACATTGAGAAATATTAGATGAAAATCCATCAAGGACCATTAAATTCTTTAAGAAAAGACATAGTTTGTGCTTATCTTCGGGAAGCAATGTGTAGCATGCAGTTGGAACTTCAACTTTGTCCTCTCTTTGGATGGGGTGTAATTCCGGACTAATGTTCAATTCTTGAAAGTCTAACCGAGTTTTAATTGTGTCCTTGGTCTTTCCTTTGACATTCATGATTGTCCCCATAATATTATCACATATATTTTTTTCAATATGCATAACATCCAAATTATGTCGCAATAAGAGAGATTTCAAATATGGAAGTTCAAAAAAAATGCTTTTCTTATTCCAATTATCCTTTCGATTTTCATGTGATATCTTCTTCCTTTTCTTTAGATCATTTGTTAACTGTAGACCTTCAAGATCTTGCACTTGATTAAGTATCTCAATACCAGAATGCATTTTTAGCAAAAGCCTTTTCTCTTTTGTACCATCAAATAACTCCTTGACATTCCTCCATTTGTGACTAAGAGGAAGGTAACGTTGATGACCCATAAAGCACTGCTTCTTACTATTAGCCAATCGAATTGAGGAAGTGTCTTTATTGCAACACGAACATGCCAGTTTTCCTTTTGTACTCCATCCAGATAAATTTTCATGTGTTGAAAAGTCATTGATGGTCCATAACAAAGAAGCATACAACTTAAAATTTTGTCTAGTTGATGCATCAAAAGTCTCAATGCCAACTTCCCACAACTCCTTCAGTTCCTCTATTAAAGGTTAAAGATATGTATCAATTGCATCTCCTGGACCATTTGTACCAAGAATAAGAATTGACAAAATAAAATTTTCTTGTTTCATACACAACCAAGGTGATAAATTATAAGAAATAATAACCACATGCCAAATGCTATATGGGGTTTTTGAATTGCGAAATGGCTAAAATCCGTCACTAGCAAGTCAAAGTCGAACATTACGAGGCACGACTGCGAATGAAGGATGAAGATCATCAAATGCCTTCCATGCCATTTAATCAGCTAGGTGCTTCATTATTCCATCATCAACTCTTTTATCCTTATGCCATGTTATTAGAGTAGATGTCTTTGTAGACATAAATAATCACTGAAGCCTAGGCTTTAATGGAAAATAGCGTAGAGACTTTGATGCTATCTTTTTGTCTTTTTTATTCTTTGTTTCCCCGCTATGTGTATCTATTTTCCATCTGGATGCACCACAAACTTTTCAAGAATCGAGTAAGCTATCCTCCTACCAAAATAACATGCAATCATTATTACAAGCATCAATCTTGTTGAAAGAAAGCCCAAGGTCTTGAATTATCTTTTCTTCCTCATAATATGAGTTTGGAAAATTGGCACCATTAGACAACAATTCCTCTTTTAACATTTTTAATAACATCATAAATGACTCATTACTCCAACGACCCATACTTTTGATATGAAGCAATTTAATCTAAGAGGAAAGCTTTGAAGCTTTTGAATTTTGGTACAGTGGCTGCTCAAAATCCTTCAATAGATTGTAAATTTTTTTCGCTTCAGCATTTGGTTCCTCCTCAATTAAATCGTTACAACCAATGTGTGTAGTTTCTCCATCAAGATTAGGATATAAATCTCTCAACAGTTCTTGTACCTCATCTTCACTCTCACATTCTCCTACTTCATCACCATCTTCATCTTCACTATCTTCATCTTTAGATTTTGACAGTGTCTCACCTAACTGTTCCCCGTGGTGATACCAAAAGGTATAATTTTGAATTATTCCATATACTTTCAAATGTGTCTCAACTTTTTTACGAGTTCCTAAAGTTGTATTACAATATTTGACACATGGACATCGTATTTCATATTCTTCTCCTGTTTTATGAAAAACATAATCCAAAAACTTTTGCACCCCGATTAAGTAGGTTTCATCAAGACGATTATCAACAAGTTGCATCCATTTCTTACAAGGTGCCATAACCTTGGAGAATACATAAAAATTATATCAATAAAAGATAAAGGATAAGAAAAATACTAAGATGCACAAAATTTGTTACAATCAGATGCACACAACTAGGTTGAACTCTAATATTGCACTTTTTAGTGGACCTATGCTTCTTCAGTTAATATATTGCAATATACAATTAGATGACAATAAGATGTATAGAATATTATAACTCCCCCGTTCATCAACATACCATCCAGTCCTCCACTTCTTTGTCTCTCTGAATAAATTCACATCATTTTCTTTTAAAAGGTATATANCATTAATAGTATAAAAAATTACATTGTCAGGGAACAATTAGTTATATCGACGAATTTAATTTTTATACCGCGTTAATCTGAATTGATCGAGTTAGTGAACTTCGATAAAGATAGAACCAATAGAAACTAAAAAAGAAGCAAAATAAAAAATATAAATATAGGTAAAATAGAGAGGCACAAAATAGAGATCAACTTTAATAAATACCAGACCAGGATTCTTTTCTATTTCACTTACATAACATATGTTACTTACTATTTATAGGCCAAACTTCATATAGACTGAAATATTTTAATTATTTAATGGAAAAGACTTAAGAAGAAGTATCCAAAAAAAAAGTTCTTTTGAAACAAAAAAAAAAGAAACAGAGAGATGAAAACCTGTGGGATTTCTCTTTAAAATTAAGGTTGAAATAAATAGTTGGTATAGAAACCTTTTAGAAACTGCTTTCAGTTTCAACAGTTTCAGCAGATTGGCTTCCAGGATTGCAAGCTAGTAAAATAGAAAACAAAATTGGACAATGGATTGTTCAAAATGGAGACATTCTCTTAAAGAAAGTTTTTATCCCTAATGAGGATAGACTGCCAAGGGTCAATTCTTTTTGGGATACAAACAAGGTATGGCCATATGAATAAGGTGTTCTATTTGCTATCAATATTCAATAATGATCCGTGTGGATGTTTGTTCATGTATCAACCTTCAACCAAATAATTTTCCTGCTGTGAGGAAAGAAAGTGACCAGCATTATGAAATTTACACATTTCATTCCAAAGAAGTGCAATACACATTAGAAAATGATAATGACAAATCAATTTTTCATACAATCATCAAAGAAGAATGTACCACATATATGAGCATAGATACTCATCTGAGCAGATGAAACATGCTCCAATAATATCAGTATAATAGGCGAAGGGAGCAGCAGAATACACATCAAAAACTAATAGCATCAAGTTAATTTTCATACAACAATTACCGTAGAAGGTACAACGCATATAAATCAGATACTCATCTGGTAAGAATAACACAACTAGGCAAGGGGACTCTAATACACATTATCAATACTTGTGTAATCTGTGGCCACAGCCTATACTCGACTCTTTCAGATTCTGCTCCGTCGACTCCAAGTTTAAATCTTTCGCTCAATCTACTACATGTTTATTTTTATTTTGATAAGGAGGAAAAAGAATTCTCATAGATAGATACTAGATGTTAACAAGAATATTGACAAGTTTGGTTATAGCTCATTCGATTTGACACTAATCTGGGTCATTTATTATGGTCTCTGTTTCATCTAATACTCCCTCAAAGTCATCCGAGACTCTTAGTGCTTCACTAACTAGTCATTTATTTTTCAATAAAGCGAATTTACTACAACTTAGAGAAGAAAAAGAGCAAGTCAATGGAAGAGAAGCATACCTAGAAAACAAAGACTTTCGATTGATACAGGGCAGAGCTGCAATCGCGATGGAATATAGAGACTAGGGCGGAGCTGCAATGGCGACCCAAGGAAGAAGACAACCGTCGTCCGTCGAGCTGCAATCGCGATGGAAAACGCTAGGCAAAGCTGCTACGACAGAGTTTGCGATCGCTGTGTTTTGAGAGAGAAGATATAATGTTTCAAAAAAAATTAGAAAATATAATTTAATTAGTTTAGCGCCTTGATCAGTTTCAGTGAATTTTTTTTATTCTTTATTAAATTTTTAATATTAGATTTTGGTGGCACTTTTTTTCCCGCTGAAGGTTCCAACTATAATTTAGGACCGGTTACTAATTTTCTTAGGACCAAATTTTGTACCTTCCCAATTAAATATAGAATTAAGGACCAAAATATAATCTCCTTCCAACACATATACTTTTAGAGACGGGATTATTAACTCATCGCTAAATGTTGTTCTTAAATAAGGCTTTTTCTTGTAGTGACTAAACCAATTACAAAATTATTCAATTCTTTTTTAATAAGTGATCACCAATTAAGTTTAAATACATACGTTCATTTTAATTCTTTGTGAGTACGATACAACTAGTTATGAATTTTTTTAATAATGTATTGGTATTTTTAATTTTTAATTAATGAAATAGGAAGACAATTGAACTTTTAAATTTAACAAGTATATTTTTTTCATTTATAACATAAAAAGTACATAAGTTTTTTTTTCATACTTTTGTTTATAATAGCTAAATGAGATCTAAATGTCGAATGTGATTATACATATATAGTAATACCTTACTATAACAACCATGAATTTTCAGACAAACGCTGTCACTATAGAGAGGTTTCACTATATATGGTATATAATATCCAATTTTTGAATAAGTATATGT
>JACEIK010002699.1:128962-146777 GCA_018107945.1 Datura stramonium
TTATATATAAAATTTCTATATATTTTAAATATTGAGTTATAAAATAGGAAAATTGAAATTAACAATATTAATTTTACCATTTATATTTTATTTATTAAATAGAATTCATAAAAAAAGGGATGATATATAGAAATATGTGAAGTTAATTAAGAGTAAATGTCTTTCAAGGAACTCGACAAATAGATCTTTAACTTGTCCCTTATCCGTGTACCTACCATAATATTCTCCACCCCTATCAGACCTAACGATTTTGATCTAAGCTCCAGTTTGTTTCTCTACTTCTGTTTTGAAAATTTTAAAAGCATCAAGTGCTTCTGATTTGTTAAATAGAAAATAGAGATACATGTATCTTGAATAATCGTTAATAAATGAGATAAAATATCTCTCACCATTCAAGCAAGGGGTAGGAAAAGGTCCACAAATATTTGTATGTATGATCTCAAGCAATTGAGAACTCCTTTTTGACACCTTTTGTGGATTTGTTGGTCTGCTTGCCCTTTATGCAGTCCACACAAATCCCAAAGTCAAAAAAATCAAGAGCTTGTAGAACTCCATCATTAACCAACCTTTTTACTCTTTCAATAGAGATATGTCCCAATCTCTTATGCCAAAGACTTGATGAGTTCTCATTAATAATACATCGCTTAGTGCCAATTTCTTTATCATACAGGGTTACAATATTACATTCAATTGTAGGGTCTAGCTCAAATTTAAATAACTTTCCATTCAAATTTTTCAAACCATTACTTTATTGTCTTTCAAAAGTTTCACTGAAGAATAATGAAAACTAAAATCATAACCAGCAATTGATGGTCTTGAAAGGAAAATTAAATTTCTAGAATATGATGGAACATAAAAAGTGTTTTCTAAATCTAATTGAAAACCATCTTTTAAAAAGAGTCTATAAGTTCCCACGCCTTCCACATGTGATTTTGTCCTATTTCCAGAACAAATATTTTGCTCACTTCTCACCGGCTTCCTTAGTGTTAGAAAATCCTGCATGGTCTTAGCAATGTGAGTTGTGGAACCAAAATCGATCCACCATGTATTGTCAGAAACTTAAGTAAAATTAGATTTATAACATACAAAGGTAAAATTACCTTTCTTCTCAAGCCATTTCTTGTATTTCAGGAAATCTTTCTTCTAGTTCCCTTCTTTTTGCAGAAACGACAAGAATCTTTATCAAGACTGTCTTTCTTCTTCATAGGAACACTTTTACCTCTCTTTGCATTTCTCTTATCACGAGTCACCAAATTTACACTTTCAGGTGTCTCATGTTTCAACCTCTCCTCTTCTTGAACACACATGGTCAAAAGTTCATTAATTGACCATTTATATTTATGTGTGTTATAATATATTTTGAATGGACCATATTCCACAGGAAGAAAGTTGAGGATAAAATGTACAAGAAATGGTGCAGACACATCAACCTCAAGGGACTTGAGTTTAGAAGCAATGTCTCTCATCCCCATAATGTGCTCGCACACTGTACGACTTCTGTCAAAGGCCATACTTTAGAGCCTCTTCATAAGAGTGTTGGCCAAGGCCTTGTCAGAGCTTACAAGTTATTCATCAATTTCCTTCATGTAAGCTTTGACCTTATCACTATTAGGGATAGAACCCCTAATGCTTTGGCTTATATGAGATTTTATGAGCATTAAGATCAAGCGATTGGATCGCTTCCACCGCTCATAAAAAATCTTAGCTTCTAGAATACTTGATTCCATGAGCTTAGGTGGTTTATCCACACAGAGAGCCAGATCCAAGTCTGAGCACCCTAAAGTGAGAAGGATTTTCTCCTTCAATTATGTAAAGTTGTCACCAGATAACATCGAAATTCGAGCATTTTCGTTAAAAATAGCAGTAGGAAAAGCTGTTTTAACTGCAAAACAAGGATACACATACATAAACTATGAAGTACAAACCATCAAAAGTGAATCGCATAAATACTGATTCTAAGTAAATTCTAAATCTTTCTGTGGGCAGAGATTGCATCCCATGCACAAAATTTACTTAACTTTATTAGACTAGTATGTTACACCTCGTAAATGTTAACAATTAGTAAGCGTATGCGTGGACTTGTGATGAGAAAAAATAGCTTGACGCGTGTGGAAAAATCCTCGGAAGAAGAGTCGGGCGAGGCTAGGCCGCGAACAGCCAACGCGACTCGCCAGCCAGCAGTGCACTAGCCGGCGCGGTGCACCAGGCACTGAGGCGCGATGGGAGAAGCGACGCTGGGGGCAGGCTGGCGCGATGGCTTGCGCGGGGCGCCCCCTGCCACCGACCTCATATATATATATATATACATATATTGTTACACCCTGTAAGCTTCTAACATTTACTCGCCATATTTTTATGTTAGTCAAGAGTTTTAAGTATGACGTGTACGAGAAAGGGCCTGGGAAAAGGTCGAACGAGCGCGAAATTGAGGTTGCAAGGGAGAAGGCCGGACAAGCTGCCAAAAGGGCAACGTGTCATGGACCCTTTCACTCCCTGATGGGCTCCGTGAAATGCTCGTAATATGGCACGATGGGGTCTGTGCCATGTACCCCCTATTCACCACCCAAGTATATATATAAAGCCCCTTCACTTATTGAATCATTTCATATATATACATCTTCGTCCAGAGAGAGAGTAAGAAGCAACTTTTATGTAATTTTCTTTCAATTACGCTACCAAACGCTGTCCAAACTCAAATTAACTTAATGTATCGAGTTCTAAGCCTCAGGGAGCATTACTACGGAGTTATTTTCTCAAAATACGCCCGACAAATTGGAACCCTGCCACGTAGAAGTTGTCAGAATTGCTCCAAACTGATTTCTAGACTATCACAGGCATCAAGTAAGTATTTCTCTCTTCTGAACCCTCAAGAAATTATAGGTTTTCGATCGTATTTTACATAGTTGAATTACAGTTGTTACTAGTATTAAAAAATATCATTCTAAGTTGAATTTGGTATTGAGGTTAGTCTCTTTCTCCCAGTATTACGAGTATATTTGAAAAAAGATGTTGAGTACAAGTTGAAACTCATCGGTTGTTGGGGAAACGACAATGGAGGTATGTTAAGGTGAATTTCTTTGGCAAGTTAGTTTCTATAGCATTATAATACAGTTTGAACCTCAGTAAGGAAGCTAGAAGTCTCGTTGTTGTGAATAGCTATTGTTGTTAGTTGATTTCAATATTCATGTTTATTTTGGAATTGACTTGCCCTGTATAGCCTTCCATAACCAACCCCAGGGTTAATAACTGTGTCGATGCCCGCCAGGAGCTAAATGACGTCGCTTCAAGGAGCGGTATGTCATCCGCGAGGGAAGAAGATGAGGTCTGAGGGCCGATACAGTTCATTCTATGGCTGGACTATTTTATGCTGTATTGGCACCACATCCCCATCGAGCCTGGTGCCCGGGGTGCAGATATCAGGAGTCCACTAGACTCAGACACGCTACAGTTCAGGGGCTGAGCAGGCTCAGTTATAGACCCAGGGGACTGGTAGGAAGGCTATAGTTATTAGTTGACTCGTTTTGACCTTGTTAGAGGTATATAGGTTGAAGTGTACTCGCCAGGGCTTATGGGGGCCCCAGGTGGGTTATTCTATATTAGTTGTACCTTCCGGCTTATGGGGGCCAGGTAAGGTTCTGTTTGCACTATTTACTGTTAGATTAGACAGCAGAAAGTTAAGTTATTTAGGTTATACCTCAATTTCTTTCAGTCAGTTACTTTCAGTTTTATTTCAAGTTTATTTAGTTATTTCTAGTTATTGCCTTACATATTCGGTACGTATTGTACTGACGCCCATCTTGGGGCGCTACATTACTTGTCTGCAAGTGCAGATAGACATGGATCAGGACTTTCTTAGCTTTCAACTTGAGTCAGCAGTACAGTTAGCTCCTCTCCTCTGGAGTTGATTAGTTAGAAGTTTTGCTCTTTTGATTGTATAGTATAGGTAGGTCGGGGCCCTGTCTTGACCAATATTCTACTTTTAGAGGCTTGCAGATTTTACAGTTTCCCGTGGTTCATTTGTCGTTGGCCGTGTGGGGCCTATATATGCTTTGTTTCATTTGATGGCCGTGTGGGGCCTTTTTTAGTTGTTAGATAATGGCCTTGTCGGCTATGGTATAGTTGTAGTTGCCCGATTCTTTATTTCAGTTAAAACTAGACAGCATGGTGGTCTTGTTGGCTCACATAGGATTCCCTTTATTTGGCTGTTGTTGGCTAGCTAATTTCTTTACAGGTGGCTATAAGGCCTTGTCGGCCGGAGGTTGTGTTTACAGCCGAGATATAACCCGTTGTTTTCTTGAGATAAGTTGCAGGCTTGCACTATACATGCATAAGCCTTGCCAGGTCAGTCATGCCTCCCAAGGTGGGGCGTGACAAACTTGGTATCAGAGCCAGATTGTATCTCAGGGAGTATGCAAGCCGTGCTAAGTAGAGTCTTGCCTATGGATATGTTGTGCACCACATTCTATAGACAGGAGGCTGCGAGGCATGATAGGATGATTACTCTTCTTTCTCTTCCTATCGTTCCATAGAGTTGTATAGTATAGGATTGAGTCCCTAAGCTTACCATATTCTACTTGTCTACAGAGAAGTGTCGGACATGCGACAGACCACGACTAGTAGAAAGTTGGACGACGCAGCAGGAGAGGGCACTAGTCGGGTGCCCCAGTCAGAGTCAGCCCGATCTAAGGGTGACAGGGAGACTCCATCTTGGTCTCCCCAGCAGTCTCTGCCCCGTCAGGAGATGTCCAAGGTGGCATATGCGTCGGTACCACCTCCAGCAGTCCCTATACTGATGCCATCAGATCTGGAGGTTACGAGTGTTGTTTTTATGTTAGCTCAGATGATGGCTGCACAACATCAGCCAGTGGATTGTAGAATCTTCAGGAGGACCAGGTAGTTCGAGGGTCCAAGAGTTTCTTGCACTAAGTCCCCCACAGTTTATAGGTATGGACCTAGATAAGGACCCTCGAGACTTTTTGGACCAGCTGCAGCGGATCTTCAGGGTAATGCATGCCATGCCGGAGGAGTCGGTTGAGTTAGCGGTATTTCGGTTGTGAGACATAGCAGTATTATGGTACGATAATTGAGAGACATCCCGAGGTAGAGATGTTCTCCCTCTGACTTGGTCCAACTTTTCAGAGGCCTTCCTGGACCACTATCTGCCGGCAGAAATCCGACAGGCCCCGGTAGATCAGTTTCTGCATCTGGAGAAGGGTTCGATGAGTGTCCGGAAGTATGCTATGAGATTTGACTCCTTGGACCGATATGCACTAGCTTTTTTAGATACCATGTCAGCTAGAGTGCACTGATTTATTATGGGTATGCTTCTAGAGTATGTAGAGACTTGTATCATGGCTAACCTGCGAGAGGACATGGATATTGATCGTGTTCAGGTATTTGCTCAGAATATTGAGGGGATCAGGCAACGGCAGTGGGTGATAGAGAGGGAGAATCAAGAGCAGTGCTGTAGGGCTAGACCTAGTGACACTCAGGCAGAGTTCTAGGGTGGACCTAGGCCGCGACTATTAGGCATACCACCTAGACCCCCACCTCCACAGTAGTAGAAGGGTAGTAAGCCAGGCCGTCGAGGGCAGTCAGGACCCGTCAAGGGCTCACGGCCATCGAGTTCGCAGCAGTAGAGGGGGTTAGAGTAGAGTAGACTCACTATGCCACCCAGCCCTATCTGCAGTCGACATCATCCTGGGGCATGTAGGTATAATTCTACGACGTGTTACACCTGTGGGCAGGAGGGTCACATAATGAGAAACTGTCCAGCCAGGGGTCAAAGTGATCGGGACTGACTGAACAGATCTTCAGTAGGGTCACTTTCCCTAGCATCTCCAGCAGGGCACAGGCCCTCAACTCCAACCAACAAAGGCCGAGGCAGTTCAGGGGCATCGAGTTCAGGCACCGGTCCGGATCGTACTTATGCTTTACCATAGCGACAGGAGTTAGAGTCATTGCCGAATGTTGTGATAGGTATGTTGGACATATGCTCTCATTAAGTTTATGTTTTGATAGACCCAGGTTTCACTTTGTCTTATGTGATGCCACTAGTAGCCCAAAAATTCGGCATCATGCCAGAATTGCTTCAGCAATCTTTTTCAGTGTCCACACCCGTCGGTGATTCTATTATAGCAAAAAGGATCTGTTGGGGTTGTATAGTAGAGGTTGTTGGTCGCCAGACTTTAGTAGATTTGGTGGAATTATAAATGATTGACTTTGATACAATTATGGGTATAGATTGGCTAGCACCATGTTATGCCAATGTAGAATGTTGGACCAAGATTGTCTGATTCCACTTTCTAGGGTAGGTTATACAGGAGTAGAAAAGAAATGCATCCACGCCAAAAGGTAGGTTTATATCGTATCTTCGGGCGAGAAAGTTGATAGAAAAGGATTGCATTTATCATATTGTCAGGGTTCAGGATGTTCAAGTAGAATCCCTGACTCTTCAGTTTATTCCTGTAGTCAATGAAATTCCAGATGTATTCCCAGATGAACTTCCTGGTATTCCCCCAGAACGGGAAATCGATTTTGATATCAACCTATTACCAGGTACTCAGCCTATATCCATCCCTCCGTATCGAATGGCTCCTGCTAAGCTCAGGGAATTGAAGGAGCAACTGAAAGATCTGTTAGATAAGGGCTTCATCAGACCGAGTACTTCACCATGGGGTGTTCCCGATTTTTTTTGTAATAAATAAAGATGGCTCCCTCCGCATGTGTATAGATTATCGGCAGCTAAATAAAGTTACTATCAAGAACAAATATCCACTCCCCAGGATAGATGATTTGTTTGATCAGCTACAAGGGGAGAGACACTTTTACAAGATTGACTTAAGATTAGTGTATCACCAGGTGTGAGTTCGAGAGAAAGATATGCCAAAGACATATTTAAGGACTAGGTATGGCTATTTTGAATTTCTAGTCATGTCCTTCAGGTTGACAAATGCTCCTGCAGTATTCATGGATCTGATGAACAGTATCTTCTGGATGTATCTGAATTTATTTGTGATAGTATTTATTGATGATATTCTGGTGAATTCTCGCTCAGAGGCAGAATATCGAGATCATCTGTGAACAGTGCTCCAGATTCTTAGGGATCACCAGTTGTAAGCAAAATTTTCTAAATGTGAGTTTTGGTTGAATTATGTGGCCTTTTTGGGCCATATTGTGTTAGAGGCTGGTATTCAAGTAGATTCACAAAAGATCGAAGCAGTAAATACATGGCCTAGACCTACAACTCCAATTGTGGTACGTAGTTTCTTGGGATTAGCCAGGTACTACAAAAGATTTGTAGAGGGGTATTCTACTTTATCAGCACCTTTGACCAAGTTAGCTCAGAAAATGGACAAGTTTCACTGGACTGAGGCATGTAAACAAAGTTTTCAGGAATTGAAAAACATATTGACATCATCGCCAGTATTATCTCTACCGGAAGGTTCAGAGGGTTATGTAGTGTACTGTGATGCTTCGGGCGTCGGGTTAGGGTGTGTTCTAATGCAACATGGTAAGATAATCGTTTATGCTTCAAGACAGCTGAGGAAGCATGAAAAGAACTATCCCACTCATGACCTGGAGTTAGCTGCAGTAGTTCATGCCTTAAAAATATGGAGGCACTATCTGTATGGCGTCCATGTAGATATTTTCACCGATCATAAGAGTCTCTAGTATATCTTCACGCAGAAAGAATTGAATCTATTTCAGTGTCGCTGGTTAGAACTGCTGAAGGACTACGACGTGAATATTTTATATCATCCAGGGAAGGCTAATATTGTAGCAGATTCCCTTAGTTGTAGATCAATGGGGATTTTAGCGCACTTGAGGCCTGAACAACGGGAGCTGACCTTAGAATTACACCAGTTAGCCAGTTTAGCCGTCCGAATAGTAGACTCGGGAAATAGTGGGGCGGTGATTCAAAATACCGCAGTATCATCTCTGGTTGTAAAAGGAAACGAGCAGTAGTATGAAGATCCTAACCTGGTACAACTCAGAGATAAAGTTCATCGGGGTGAAGTATCAGCTTTCGAGGTAACTGGATGGGGTCTTGAGGTGAGAGGTCGCCTCTGTGTTCTAGATGTAGCAGGACTTCACCAGGAGATCATGGCTGAGGTGCATTACTCCCGTTATTCTCTGCACCCAGGTTCAAAAAAGATGTATCCTTGATATAAAAGAGATTTACTGGTGGCCTGAAATGAAAAAGGGTGTAGCCAAATTTGTAGCACAATTCCCTAACTGCCAACAAGTAAAATTGCAACATCAAAAACCCGACGGATTGACACAGGAAATAGCAGTGCCTATGTGTAAATGGGAAGCAATCAATATGGATTTTGTGACAGGATTATCCCATACCATACGCAGATTTGATTTTATCTGGGTGATTGTCGACAGATTAATGAAGTCAGCTCACTTTCTTCCCATCAGGACTACCTTCTCATCCGAGGATTATGCTGAATTATATATCAGAGAAATAGTTCGATTGCATGGTGTCCCAGTATAGATAATTTCTGATGGAGGAGCACAATTCACAGCTAGATTCTGGTAGTCATTTCAGAGAGGCTTGGGAACGTAGGTTAACCTGAGTACAACATTCCATCCTCAGATTGACGGGCATGCAGAACGTACAATTCAGACACTTGAGGACATGTTGCAAGCGTGTGTGTTAGACTTCAAGGGTAGTTGGGATGAACATTTACCCCTTATTGAATTTGCTTATAATAACAGTTACCATTCGACAATTCAGATGGCACCTTACGAGGCCTTATATGGGCGAAAATGCAGGTCTCCTATTGGTTGGTTCGAGGTAGGGGAATTAGAATTAATTGGACCAGACATGATCCACCAGTCAGAGGAGAAAGTAAAGCTTATTAGAGAACACTTGCTAACGGCTCAGAGCCGCCAGCAATCTTACTATGATGTGCGATGTATAAACCTAGAATTCAATGTAGACGACTGGGTATTTCTAAAAGTTTTGCCAATGAAGAGCGTAATGAGGTTTAGTAAAAAGGGAAATCTTAGCCCGAGGTTTATTGGGCCGTATCGGATCCTCCGAAGAATAGGTCAGGTTGCATACGAGTTAGATCTACCTCCAAAGCTAGAGTCTGTTCACCCGGTCTTCCAATTATCGATACTGCAGAAGTGTATGGGGGATCCATCCCGAGTTGTGCCAGTTGAGGATGTACAGATTACTGAGGAGTTGGCCTACGAAGAGGTTCTAGTGGTCATATTAGATCGGCAGGTTCGTAGGTTGAGAACCAAAGATGTCACTTCTATTAAGGTACTGTGGAAAAGAAAGAATAGAGAAGAGATGACCTGGGAAGCCGAAGACGACATGAGATCCAAATATCCTCATCTATTTCATGGTTATTCCAGACTATGTAGTTAAGGTAAGGTTGTTGTTCAACTGCTATTTTATGATTTATGTTGTTTATATTGTTCAATTGACTACCATTTTATTGTGAAATAGTTGTTATAGTGTCAAGTGAAGCATCTGTATTGGACTTTTTTGCGTTTCAGGGTTTTAAGATAGACCATATTATAGGGGAGACTCTGCCGAAATTTTTCCAGAATAATGGTTGAAAGAGTTAAACTCCTGTAAGTTGAAATTGACATTCGAGGACGAATGTTCCTAAGGGGGGGGGGGAGGATGTTACACCCCGTAAGCTTCTAA
This sequence comes from Datura stramonium, assembly GCA_018107945.1. NCBI lineage: Eukaryota > Viridiplantae > Streptophyta > Magnoliopsida > Solanales > Solanaceae > Datura > Datura stramonium. The sequence goes on from JACEIK010002699.1 coordinate 138,636, forward strand.
CATTTAGTCGGCATATTCGTACATTAGTCAAGAGTTTTAGAAAGGACGCATACGAGAAAGGGACCGGGAAAAGGTTGAACGAGCGTAGAATCGAGGTTGCAAGGGAGAAGGCAGGACAAGCTGCGAAAAGGGAAACGTGTCACGGACCCTTTACCTCCACGATGGTCTCCGTGACACGCCCGTAATATGGGGCGATGGGGTTCGTGCCACGGACCCTCTGTTCACCGCCCAAGTATATATATATAAATCCCCTTCACTTGTTGAATCATTTCATATATATACATCTTCGTCCAGAGAGAGAGAGAGTAAGACACAACTTTTATGTAATTTTCTTCCCATTACGCTGCCAAATGCTGTCCAAACTTAAATTAACTTCAGGTGTCGAGTTATAAGCCTCAGGGAGCATTACTACGGAGTTATTTTCTCAAAATACGCCCGGCAAATCGGAACCCTGCCGCATAGAAGTTTTCAGAATTTCTCCAAACTGATTCCCAAATGATCATAGGCATCAAGTAAGTATTTCTCTCTTCTAAACCCTCGAGAAATTATAAGTTTTCGACCGTATTTTACGTAGTTGAATTACAGTTGTTACTAGTATTAAAAAAATATCATTTTAAGCTAAATTTTGTATTGAGGTTAATCTCTTTCTCCCAGTATTATGAGTATATTTGGAAAGAGTTATTGAGTACAATTTGAAACTTATCGGTTGTTCGGGAAACGACAATCGAGGTATGTTAAGGAGAATTCATTTGGCAAGTTAGTTTCTATAGCATTATAATACAGTTTGAACCTCAGTAAGCAAGCCATAAGTCTCATTGTTGTGAATAACTATTGTTGTTAGCTGAGTTTAGTATTTATGTTTAGTTTGGGATTGACTTGCCCTGTATAGCCTTCCATAACCAACCCCATGGTTACTAGTTGTGTCGATACCCACCAGGGGCTAGCTGACGTCGCTCCAAGGAGCGGTATGCCATTTGTGAGGGACAAAGATAAGGTTCGAGGGCCCATACAGTCCATTCCATGGTTGGGCTATTTTATGACGTATCGACACCACACCCACGTCAAGCCTGGTGCCCGGGATGCAGATATCAGGAGTCCACTGAACTCAGACACCGCTATAGTTCAGGGGCCGAGTGGGCTCAGTTGCAGACCCAGGGGACTGGTAGGACAACTATAGTTATTAGTTGACTCATTTTGACCTTGTTAGGGGTATATAGGTTGAAGTATACTCGATAGGGCTTATGGGGGCCCCGAGTGGGTTATTTTGTGCTGGTTGTACCTTTCGGCTTATGAGGGATAGGTACGGTTCTTGTTTGCACTATATACTGTTAGATTAGACAGAAGAAAGTTAAGTTATTCAGGGTATACCTCTATTTCTTTCAGTCAGTTACTTTCAGTTTTATTTCAAGTTTATTTAGTTATTTCCAATTATTGCCTTACATATTCAGTACGTATTGTATTGACACCCATCTTGGGGCGCTGCATTACTTTTCTGCAGGTGCTGATAGACACAAATCATGACCTTCTTAGCTTTCAGCACGAGTCAGCAATACAGTTAGCTCCCCTCCTCCGGAGCTGATTAGTTAGAAGGTTTTCTCTTTTGATTGTACAGTATGGGTAGGTCGCGGCCCTATCTCGACCAATATTCTACTTTTAGAGGCTTGCAGATTTTACAGTTTCCTGTGGTTAGTTTGTCGTTGGCCGTGTGGGGCCTATATATGCTTTGTTTCATGTGATGGCCGTGTGGGGCCTTTTTTAGTTGTTAGATAGTGGCCTTGTCGGCTATGGTATAGTTATAGTTGCCTGATTCTTCATTTTAGTTAAAAATAGAAAGCATGGTGGTCTTATCAGCTCGCATAGAATTTCCTTTATTTTCCTGTTGTTTGCTAGGTAATTTCTTTACAGGTGGCTATAAGGCCTTGTCGGCCGGAGGTTGTGTTTACAGCCGAGATATAGCCCGTTGTTTTCTTGAGATAAGTTGCAGGCTTGCACCAGACGTGTATAAGCCTTGCCAGGTCAGTCATGCCTCCTAAGGTGGGGCGTGACATATATACCCCCTTAGCTTTAATTTTAGTCATTCTCAATTATTCTCTTGGACAGAAGTAAGAGGATACATAGATTTCAATCATTTTTCGTCCGATTACGCTACCAAACGCCGTTCAAACTCAAAGTAACTTCAGATATCGAGTTCTAAGAATGCAGGGAGCATTCTTATGGAGTTATTTTCTTAGAATACACCCGATAAATTGAAACTTCGCCGAGTAGAAATTGCCAGAATTTCTCCAAATTGATTCCTACCGGGCCACAAGCATTAGGTAAGCACTTTTTCCTTCTGAACTCTCGGGAATTTATGGATTTTTGGCCGAATTTTTCAAAGTATTATTATAGTTAATTCTATTATCGAAAGTTATCAATATTTGCCGAGTTTAGTATTGAAATTAGTTCTATTCTCTTAGCATAGAGGTTACAGTAGGAAAGAACTGCCGATTGCAAGTTGAAACTCACTAGCTAAATGAAAGTCAACATTTGAGGTATGTTAAGGCTTATCCTTTGGGAAAGTTGTTCTCGTCGTATAATGATACGACTTTTGTTCTTGAATGGAGATAACAGTCCCATATGTTGCAAATAGTTGCTATCAGTAGATTGTGATTAGATATGTGTGGGCAGTTGTTGTCTATAGATTATGAACATATAAATGTTGTGGTTATCTGCTAGAAAATGTATATAGACTATATCACAGTATCCCTTGTCGGGGAATAACATGCTAGGTGTGACACACGCTAGAAGCGTCATAGAAGCACCTCTATTCTTCAGTTCATTGTGCTAGTAAAATTGGATGTTCTATTGCCAGGCCTAGACCTTAGAAGCTCATGGATAGTTATTGGGCCTGAGTTAGTAAGCTGAACAGTAGGCACAGCCAGGCGATATAACTTCCAGTTTGGCACCTGTATTGTTAGTGAAACACGCCTAGAGGCTATTGGAGTACCCTCACGCCACAGGGCCAGAAATTTAGATAGGATGGCTATACTTTAGAGTCAGCGACACTAGGGTTGTCTAATGAATTGAGTGACAACCTGCCATCTAGTTAGTTACTACCAGTGACTGTTAGTTCCATTTGACTTAGTATTCATCATACTAGTCGCCCAGGAAGCCATTCCAGTCGTTCAGGTCAGATAGACCCGTGGGTACCCTAAGGGAGGGGACCTTATTAGCAGTTGGAGGCAGGGCCAATGCCACAACCTGCTCCTATAAGACATTCAGGTACAGGTTGTCGTGAGTGGCTAAGTCCATGTAAACTTTTATATAAGGTTAGGAATCACCTAGAAAAGTCATATAAGATCTGATCAAGCCAATTTAAGGTCTAAAGGACTAGAACCAGGTTAGTATGGTACTACCCCCAGGCTAGGAATGCCAGTAAGCTGCCTGTGGAGGATTAGGGGTCGATCGCTCAAAAGCATGTTTGGTCAGTGGTAGCCCTACAGTATTTCTAAGCAAAATAACTAGGTGATTGGTTGTCTACGACCCTACAGTTACTTATGAGTTATAGTCACCTGAGCAGGACATTCAGGGTATTGTTAGGCCACTCCAGATCTCGCCCTATCCGATCAAGACCATTAGAGATTATGATCACTATCAGGATTCTCTGACAGATACATGTGCACGAGGTGTGCCTGCTAGTAGCTATACAGATTATTCTAAGGGCGAGTAGCGGTCACGTTAGGCCCATAAGACCATATATCCCTTTTGAGTGGCTAGATAGAGACCTCAGTATAGCACATCGGTTGGGATTGTCCTCACATAGGAGCCTTCCATGACCATCCTGGGGTTACTAGCTGTGTCGTCGCCCGTCAGGGGCTATATGACGTTGCTCCAAGGAGCGATATGTCGTCCCAAGGGACGATATAGAGGCCCAAGGGCCATATTACTGTCCATTCCATGGCTGGACTATTATCTTATGTCGTATCGGCATCACACCCTCATCGAGCCTAGTGCATAGAGTGCAGTTATTAGGAGTCCACTGGAATCAGACACAACTATAGATCAGGAGCCAAGTGGGTTCAGTTGTAGACCCAGGAGATGGGTAGGTTGGCTGTAGCACCAGTAGAGTTATAGGAACCTGGATAGGGGTATATAGATTGAAGTGTGATCGCCAGGGCTTATGGGGTCCCTGAGCGCGTTATTCTGTGTTGATTGCACCTTCTAGGCTTATGGGGGCCAGGTTAGGTTTTTGTTGTATTCTTGTCTACTAGCTATAGCTTATGAATATATGATTGTACAGTCGTAGCTCATATATGTGTAGTGTTTTACTAGATTTAAGTTATGAATAAGAAAACTTCTAGGTTAATTTCTTCCCCTTCCTTCTATTTACTTTCAGTCTTTAACCATTTTCATTCAGCTTACTTACTGCCTTACATATTCGATACATATTGTACTGACGCCCAACTCTGGGGCACTGTATTACTTGACTGCAGGTTTAGACAGACAGGTTGTGAGATCACCAGGGAGCTATTCAGAGTCAGTACATTGCCCAACTCCCTTCATTCGGAGTTATCAGGTTTTAGAAGATTACCATATTTTTTTTGTATTGTATTTGGGTAGATCGGGGCCCTTTCCTAACCATTACTGTATTCTTAGAGGCTTGCAGACTTCAGTCATCAGTTAGTTGGTTGTTGTTGGCCGTGGTGGGGCCAATGTATGTCTTATTTGCATGTTGGCCGTGTGGGCCCCAGTGTATCTACTTGTTTTTATTTCTGTTATAACTATACAGCATGGTGGTCTTATCGGACCGCATAGGATCTCTTCATTACCTTGTTGTTGGTTAGTTGGTTTCTTTTACAGGTGACTTTGTCGGCCTGAGGCTGTGTTTATAGCCGAGATATAGCAGTTTGTTTTCTTGAATTTGAGTCACTGGTAGGCACCAGAGGTGCCTAAGCCTAGCCAGGTTAGTTCAGATCCCAGTGTGGCACTAGGTGCTAGTTGTGCCTCCCTAGGTGGGGTGTGACAAACTTGGTATCAGAGCAGTTCGTATCCTAAGGAGTCTGCAAGCCATTTCTAGTAGATTCTTGCTTATAAATGTGTTGTGCACCACATTCTGTACGAAGGAGGCTACGAGGCATGATAGTATGATTACCTTTTCTTCTTCTTAGATCGTGTTATAGAGCCGAGTTGTATAGGGTTGAATCCCTAAGCTCTCATTGCTATGTCTGTCTGGAGTAAATGTGATATGAGACAGACTCTAGCCAGCCACAAGATAACTACAACAGCAGGAGAAAGTATCAGTGTGATGCCATAGTTGGGGGGCAACCAACTTGAGGACGAAGGTGGATGTCTTTTAATCTTCCCACTAGCTTTCTGGGGCACCAGGAATCTCATAAGGTAGTAGATATGCCAACACCATCCCCAGTTCTTTCTACAGCCTCAGAGTAGGAGGTCAGGAGTATAGTATATATATAAGTTGACTTACCTACCAGATATATAGGATCAGGTAGGGGTGACAGTTAACATTGAATTACCTGGAGGGTATGAGAGAGGGGGAAATTGCAGAAGTCTTACCTCCAATCCTTTGAATGTTGTACAGTTCCATACCTCAGTTCTGTTGTAGTAAGAAAAGGCTATCTTCTGCCTCCCAGTTTTTTTTTCAGTGTAACAAGGAGCATAAGAATTTAGGCGATGTTGCTTTGAGTAAATAGTAAAGGAAGGTTAGATCCATTGACTCTTGGAAAGTGTTAGGAAGTGGTTGAGACCCCTAGTGTTTAAGTAAGTTATCTGGACCTTTTTGGTAGTACTAGGAGAGCAGATAAGACTGCCAGTAGCATTCCAGTATGTGTGAGAGTCCATAGGTGATAAACCCCCAACAATAGTGAGGTTCAGGTCAGTAATAGGTCGATTCTGCGGCAGTATGCTAATGACGGTAGGATAAACCTACAAAATAATGGCTATGGCCCTAGTTGGTTATGTTGAAGGATAGAAGGATCATATGAATGGAATTGACCTGAGTGCGGGTCAAAACGATACGGGTCAATAGACTTGGTCAATAATATCTTTGACAGTATGAGGTAGAGGGCACGAACTATGGATCTCAGCCTAGGGGAGTAAGGGGAAATGCACGAGTATCTAACTCTGGAGGGAAACAAAATCACCCCTAGGTTGAAGTAGGTTGATGGAGCATGGGATCACTGATGAATATCAAGAAATAAGCATCGGGCTGACAATTAAGAGATAGTAAGGTTGTAACTTGGAATGTTGCAATATCACCACCAGTTGTGGAGGTAAAGGAGTGGCAACATAGAGATTCTAACCTAGTACAACCTAGAGACAAGGCCTAGTAGGGAGTTATGGGCCTTTGAGATAATAAGGGGCCGAGTCATAAGACCCATAGGTTGACTCTGCATTCCGAAGATGGCAGGGATTCGTTAATAGACTATAGCCAAGGTGCATCATGTCCGTTACTCCCTCCACCTAGAGTTTAGCGAAAACGCATCAGGTTGTAAGGAGACCTACTAATGGCATGGGAAGAGGGAAGATATTGTTCAGTCATAGCACAGAGCTCCAATGACCAGCCAGGGAAGGCTAGGCAGTAGGAACTGGGTAGAAAAATTCAGGAGATAGTCGTACCTGGGCAAAAGCGGGAAGGAGTCAGCCCGAATATAGTTAAAAGGCCACTTCACACTAGGTGTAAATTGACCTCATTTTAGTCAGTGTAGAAAGGCCAACAAGGTCAACTCATGTTTTGCTGGGTGGATTATATTTCAGCTAAAGGTTATGCCAAGTTAAATGTTTAAGAAGTAATTCGGTCGCATGAAGCCCAAGTATCTAATAAATTCCGATAGAGAGGCACAACGTACAACTAGGTTTTATAAAGGTTTTCAGAACAGATTGGGATGTATGTTAAGTTGAGTCGACTCCTAGTCTCTAAACAAATGGCTAAGTAGAGCACACGGTTTAGATGCCCAGAGATCTGTTATGGGTGGAAATGTAGACCCCCTATATGATGACCTGAAACAGATAAATTAGAGGTAGTTGAACTAGGGCATATTATAACAGGCAGATTAAAAAAAGTTAAACTGATCAAGAAATAGGTACCGATAGCCTAGGGTCGTCAGAAGTCTTACCCTAATGTATGGCGTAGGTAGTTAAGGATTGAAGCAGTAGCTGGGTATTTCTAGAAACTTCACCAAAGAAAGGCGTTACAAGGTTTGGTAAAAAGGACAAGCTTAGCCTAGGTTTATTAGGCCATATCAGATCCTCCGAAGAATAGGCCAAGTGACATATGAGCTAAACTTGCCTCCAGAAGTTAGAATCTGTCCACCCAGTCTTTCACGTGTCAATGCTGTAGAAGTGCATAGGAGATCCGTCCCGAGGGGTGCCAGTTGAGGACGTTCATGTCACTGAGGAGCTAGCCTACAAAGAGGTTCCAGTTGCCGTACTAGATCGGCAGGTTCACAGGTTAATAACTAAAGATGTATCCTCTGTTAAGGTATTATGGAGTAACCGGAATAAAGAAGAGATGACCTGGTAAGACGAGGATGACATGAGTTCTAGGTGTCCTCACTTGTCCCAAGATGTATTCAACTTATGTAGTTAAAGGTGATGTTGTTAGTCAGTTGTTAGTTTACTGCTTGTGTTATCGGTACTGTTAGCTAGCTACCTCTTGTGATGAAATAATTGTTTATAGCATCCTATGAGGCACCTATGTTGGACTTTTTTGCGTTTCAGGTTTTTGGATAGTCCACCATACAGGGGAGACTCTGCCAAATTTTTCCCAAGTTTTGATAGCTAACTTCTTAAAGCCTAAGAATGACATTCGAGGACGAATATTCCTAAGGGGGGAGGATGTTACACCCCATAAATGTTAATAATTAGTAAGCATACGCGTGGACATGTGACGAGTAAAAAGAGCTTGACACATGTGGAAAAAGCCTCAGAAGCAGGGTCGGGCGAGGCTAGGACGCGAAGGGCCAGCGCGATGTGCCAGCCGGTAGTGCACTGGCCGGCCCAGCGTGCCAGGCGCTGAGGCGCGATGGGAGGCACGACGCAGGGGCAGGATGACGCGGGGCACCCCTTGCCACCAACCTCATATATATATATATATACCCCCTAGCTTGAATTTTAGTCATTCTCAATTATTCTCTCAGCCAGAAG
>JACEIK010002699.1:173145-193730 GCA_018107945.1 Datura stramonium
ACTTGAACTCGACTCCGTGAAACCTTGTTTGAGCGAGAGGAACGGAAAACAGATAAAGAGTTGTAGCTACGTCCTATAGAAATTGGAATAAGAGCTTGCCAGTCACGTGGAAGGTCTTCGGGGAGCCAAAAGGTGCTCCATACGAGGCCGATCCGATCTCGATTGTGTATCCCTTCAAGTGCTGATAGACCGCGAGCTCCTGTTGTTTATTGCAATGGACTGAACATGGTCCCTTGCTGTGAACCTATGTGTTGACTTCGTGAAACCTTAGTAGGATGGTTCACTGGAGATGCAGTGTACTCAACTTTTCCTTTTTTCTTTGTCTTTGCCTCCAACAATTGACTGGGCTATATCTAAACCTGCCCTTTGTCTAAAGATGTGGTTCCACGAGATATTCGATTTGAGAGTACCTTCTCATTGGGGCATGCCGGCAACCTTGCGGCTGAGAATTATCTGGTGCGAGAGTAATCCATCGAGCTGAATGCTTGGTTGAGTATTCTATCGCGCCTAGTAAAACAGGCATCCCTATACCTATGTGTCTTGTGTGCTTATTAGTGCCATTTGCTTATTAGTGCCATTGAGGGGTGGCCGAAGGTTAGGCGTACACATGGGCTCATCCCCACCATCGATCTAGAAATTTCCATTTTCAGCAATTTTGGTTGTCAAGTCGAGATATGAGTGTATAGGGGCGCTAGACTCCCTGTGCTGTGATGGGTTCTGCCATGTGAAAGCGGTGAACTGCTTGTCAGGGCTAGGCTAAACCATGATGCTGTTTTACTAGGCTTCGCCTCTCCCTTCACTATGAAAGTCTCACTCCTATTCTTTAAGAAAAAGAAGATGGAAACTGAGCTTGATTATCTAATGGAAGGGAAGGAAGAAGTGCAACTTTGCATAAAGTTCAGATCACTGGGGGTAGGACTTCCATAATAGAGTCAAAATGAATAGTTTCTCATAAATAGGAGTGTGAGTTTGAGCATTATCAAAAAGTGGTGTCGTTGCCAGGGAATACGACTAAGATTAGATTAATTGCTTGTATTTAACTTTTGGTTGTTATTTTCCCGTTTATGTTTTGTTGTTTTTCTTCTGTGATTCATTCAGGTTACACCAAGGAAGCTACCTTTGCAACCACCCAGATGGAAAATAAGAGGCTGCTAATGCCTATGGGAGACATGATGAATATTGACACACTAATAGCTGTTTTGATGAATTATGAGGAAGATGGAGTATCGGGGTACACGAAACTAGTAAATGCTTTAGAAGGAATAGGGTCATATAATTTCAGACCAAGCAAGTTAGACCTTGACTTGAAGAACTGTGTAACCCCAACAGCAAAGCCATCAGTGGAGGAACCACCAGTTCTGGAACGTAAGGCATTATCTCCCTACCTCAAGTATGCATTCTTGGGTGAAGACAATATTTTGCCAGTGATTATTGCAGCTGACTTGACAGACTGGAAAGTAGAAGCTTTGATCACAGTATTGAAAAGGAATAAGAAGGCAATCGGATGGACCATAGCTGACATCATCGTAATCCCTCCAGGTATATATACTCACAAAATCCAGCTCGAGCCAAATTGCATACCAAGCATAGAACATCAGCGATGACTGAACCCACTGATGCAAGAAGTAGTGAAGAAGGAGATTATCAAGTGGCTAGACGCAGGAGTGGTTTACCCTATCGCAGATAGCAAGTGGGTAAGTCCGGTATAGTGTGTGCCAAAGAAAGGCAAGATCACAGCTGTGCCCAATGAGAAAAATGAGTTGATACTAACGAGACTAGTCACGGGGTGGCATGTATGTATGGATTACTGAAAGATCAACCACTGGACCCAGAAGGACCATTTTCCTATGCCATTCATGGATCAAATGCTAGATGGGTTGGCAGGTATAGGTTGGTACTATTTTCTTGATGGTTATTCGGGATACAATCAGATCACTATAGCCCCGGAATACAAAGAGAAGACCACCTTCACCTGCCCGTATGGAACATTTGCTTTCAGGAGAATGCCATTTGGGTTATGTAATGCACTAGCCACATTCCAACGCTATATGATGTCGATATTCTCGGACATGGTGGAGGATACCATCGAGGTATTTATTGATGACTTCTCAGTTGTGGGTGAATCATTCGAATCTTGTCTCAAACATTTGGGAAAAGTGTTGAACGGATGAGAAGAAACTAATCTGGTCCTAAATTGGGAGAAATGTCACTTCATGGTCAAAGAAGGAATAGTGTTGGATCACAATATCTATGGAAAGGGGATAGAGGTGGACAAGGCAAAAATTAAAGTTATAGCAAGGTTGCCACCGCCTATTTCAATAAAAGGGGTTAGAAGGATTTTAGGGCATGCAGGATTCTATAGGAGATTCATCAAGGATTTTTCAAAGATTGCACAACCATTTTGCAAGTTGCTCGAGAAGGAGGTGAAGTTCGTATTTGATGAGGCGTGTCTGAAGGCTTTTTAGTGTCTGAAGGAGAAACTCACCATTGCTCCTATTAATATTTCTCCAGATTGGTCTCTTTCATTTGAGGTAATGTGTGATGCTAGTGGAGTGGCCCTCGGTGCTATCTTAGGCCAATGGAGAGTGAAAATTTTTCATCCTATCTATTATGCTAGTAAAACACTGAACACAACCCAAAAGAACTACACTGTCACTGAACAGGAGCTACTAGCAGTGGTCTTTGCATTTGAGAAGTTTTGAGCATACTTTCTTGGAACTAAGGTGATCATACATACAAACCATGCTGCTTTGAGGTACCTGATATCTAAAAAGGATGCTAAATCCAGGTTGATCAGATGGGTGCTGTTACTTCAAGAATTCAAGTTTGAGGTGAAAGACCTGAAAGGAATTGAAAATCAGGTAGTTGATCACTTGCCTAGACTAGAATCTTACGCTAGAGTAAGAGAGGAGATTGATATTGATGATGACTTCCCAGACGAACAGGTATTAGTCGCATCTCAAGACTTGATTCCTTGGTTTGCTGACATTGCAAATTATTTGGTCAGCGACATGATCCCAGCAGATATGACACCCCAACAAAGGAAGAGTTTCTTGTTCGATGCTCGAAGGTACTATTAGGATGAACCATACTTATTTCACATTTATGCAGATGGGTTAATTCGGAGGTGTGTGATAGAGGTAGAAATGTTGAGCATTCTGGAGGCTTTTCACTCATCCCTAGTTGGGGGTCATCATAGTGGTATCCGAACTGCACACAAAATCTTGAAGTGCGGGTATTACTATCCCTCTATTCACCAAGATGCCTATGATTATTTCAAGGCATGTGATCAATGCCAAAGATAGGGTGGCATTACTCACAAGCATGAGCTACTATTGACCCCTATCCTGGAAGTTGAGTTATTCGATGTATGAGGTATTGACTTCATGGGCCTATTTGTTAGCTCATATGGGATGAAATACATCCTGGTGGAGGTGGATTACGTCTCCAAATGGGTAGAGACTATTGCACGACCTAATAATGAAGGAAAAAGTGCCACAACATTTTTGTGAAAGCATATATTCGCTAGGTTTGGTACTCCCAGATAAATCATCAGTGATGGTGGATCACACTTTTGTAACTGCCTGTTTAGAATCCTGTTGGAGAAATATGGAGGGAAGCATAAGGTGGCAACACCTTACCATCCTCAATTAAGTGGGCAGGTGGAAGTGTCTAACAGAGAGATAAAGACTATTCTGGAAAAGATGGTGAATATCAACTGATTGATCTAGGAAGCTCGATTATGCGCTATGGGCCTATCGAACAGCTTATCAGACCCCAATTGGCTCATCTCCGTATCAGCTGGCCTATGGAAAGTCATTTCATATGCCGGTTGAGTTATAAATAAGGCATTATGGGGCCCTGAAAAAGCTGAACTTAAATTGGAATGAAGCAGCCAAGTCGAGACTTGACCAGCTCAATGAGTTAGTTGAATTCAAGCTTCGAGATTATGAGAGTGTGAACATTTATAAATAAAGAATAAAAATCTATCATGACAGGAAGATTACAAAATGGGAGTTCAATGTTGGTGATCTGGTCCTACTGTTCAACTCAAGGCTCCGTTTGCATCCCGAAAAATTGAAATCTAGGTGGATGGGACCATATAGAGTGGTGAATGTGTCCCCATATGGTATAGTGGAGATTGAAAATAAAGAGGGTAAAATATTCAAGGTCAATGAGCAAAGGATAAAGCTATATCTAGGAGACACCGAGGAAATAAGAGGAATTGAGGCGGTGTACCTTGATGACGCCTGATGAATCATGAAAGTTACGTTGTGTCGCGATGTTAAATCAGGCATTGTATGGGAGGCAACTCACGGAAGGTGAAGTCTGAGTAGCCATAGGTATGTTCCCTTCCTTATGTTTTGTATTCTACGCTTCGAGGATGAAGCATGCTTTTCAAAAGGGGAGGGGACGTACTTGTATATTTTTTGATATTTTTGGATTCGTCCGAGGATTTTTCTTTCCCTGTTCCTTTTCCCTAAGGAATGCTATCTAGTAGAACCAGCATTTTAGGATGTTTTTATTTAATTAGAAAGTAGTTTAGGAGTACTCAGCCAATAAAATACACTTGTTTTGAAAAATTAACCCTCTTTAAAAATTTTGATGGTTAGCTGTGTACTTGTTGATTGCAAAACATGATTTATGTGGATCTTTTTGTGTCATTTAGTGTATTAGAATGAGTAGTTGTAGTTAGCCATATATGAACTGGACAGGTAGAAATAATCGGGGGTGAGCCAGGACGCAATCAGACTGAGGTTATTTCCATTCTCACCAGAGAGTGAGGCAACGATGTGGTTGGCTGAGCTGCCGAATGATTCCATCACTACTTGGGGAGAGATTAAGAGATCTTTTCTTGAAAGGTTCTTCCCACCATCCAAAGCGTTGCAGTTGAAAGATGAAATATATAACTTCAGATAGCTAAATTCTGAGGCACTCCACGAGACCTGGCTGCATTTCAACAAAAAACTCAAAAGGGTGCCAAAGCACAAGATTTCAGATGATACATTGTTGGAGATCTTTTATAGGTATCTGAATGCCAACACCAAGGTGGTGGCTGATACTGTCTCCAGAGGAACCTTTGTGAGTCACACTTATGCAGAGGCTGCGGAGCTGCTAGACAAGATCACCAAAACCAATCGAGCTTGGAACACTAGAGAGTCGAAGATTCTGGATGGTTCTTATGCAGTCGGCATGTATGCAGAACAAAGGAGAAAAGATCAGAAGCGTGATCAAGATATTGCAGAGATAAAGACCACCATGGGGTTGCTTGCCAAGCACTTGATGGGAGTCAGAGTAGAAAAGGTAAACACTGTGGGTTCTCAGGGCAAGGCCGCGAGAAATTATGGATGTGATCTTAGTCTGAAGAGGAAGCTAACTATTTGAATGATTAGAGGGCGGGTTTCCGGACCAACACCCAAAGGTCTAACAAATACTCTTGGCATCAAGGTCAAGGGAACCAAGGTCGGAACTTTTACAAGGATAATAATTACAACCGGGGCCAACACCGAGATAATGGAGGCTGGAAGAAGCGCGAGGAGTTCAAAAATGAGAGAGGCGGTCTGTATGTTCCCCCAAGAAACCGTGAGCTAGAGTCTAGTGGTTCAAGGGTTGAGGACACGCTCTCCAAAGTACTCAAGCAGATAGAGACAATAGATGGCCACTTTAAGGAGCTCCGCGCTAATATTTTCGGTTTAAACCAAAAGGTGGAGTCACATGTCGTGGAGATCAGGCAGATTGAGAAGCAAATGAGTCATAAGTCTGTTGCAATGAATCAGAGGAAGAAAGGCACATTTCCCAGCAACACGGTGCAAAATTCAAAAAATGACAGTCACTGCATGGCGGTCACTACTAGGAGCGGGAAGGCCACAGTTGATCCTCCGAGGCCAGTTGTAATTAAGGAGTTAAAAAAGCACGTCTTGAGGAATGATGACAGTCTAGCGGATTTGGAAAACCCAACTTCGGTTCGGGACTCAGATATGCAAACTGTTCCAAGTAGTGCAAAGGAGCAAGGAGCTGCCCATGGGAAGGAGAAGGAAGCACAACACAAACTTACATCAATCCCTAAACATCCTCCTCCTTATCCACAACTGTTGAAGAAGAAAGCCGAAGATGGGAAGTAACAAAAGTTTATCTCTATGCTTAACCAGTTGTCGGTGAACATCCCATTAGTTGAGGCAGTTGAGCAGATGCTCAGATATGCCAAATTCATGAAGGACCCCGTCACCAGGAAAAGGACCATAAGTTTAAAACCTGCCGATAATTTGCACCACCGCGGTGTAAATTATGGCACCGCAGTGGTGTAAATCTTCCTTCTTCTAAGCTAGGAACCATGTAGTTATGGCACCGCAGTGGTGCAAATTATCGGCAGGTTTTAAACTTATGGTCCTTTTCCTGGTGATGAGGTCCTTCATGAATTTGGCATATCCAGGCATCTGCTCAAGTTCCTCAAATAATGGGATGTTCACCGACAACTGGTTAAGCATAAAGATAAACTTTTGGTACTTCCCATCTTCGGCTTTCTTCTTCAACCATTGTGGATAAGGAGAAGGAGGTCTAGGGATCGATGTATGTTTTTGTTGTGCCTCCTTCTCTTTCGCATGGGCAGCTTCTTGCTCCTTTGCATTGTTTGGAGCAGTTTGCACATATGAGTCCCCAACCAAAGTTGGGTTTTCCAAATCCGCTACACTGTCATCATTCCTCAAGACGGGATTTTCTGACTCCTTAATTACAACTGGCCTCGGAGGATCAACTGTGGCCTTCCCGCTCCTAGTAGTGACCGCCATGCAGTGATTGTCATTTTTCAGATTTTTCACTGTGTTGCTGGGAAGTGTGCCTTTCTACATCTGATTCATTGCAACAGACATCTGACTCATCTTCTGCTCAATCTTCCTAATCGCCATGGTATGTGACTCCACCTTTTGATTAAACTGGAAATATCAGCGCGGAGCTCCTTAAAGTGGCCATCTATTGTCTCCATCTGCTTGAGTACTTTGGAGAGCATGTCCTCAACCCTTGAACCACTGGAATCTGGCTCACGGTTTCTTGGGGGAACATATAGACTGCCTCTCCTGTTTTTTAACTCCTCTCACTTCTTCCAGTCTTCGTTATCTCGGTGTTGGCCCCCGTTGTAATTATTATCCTTGTAAAAGTTCCGACCTTGGTACCCTTGACCTTGACGCCAAGAGTCTTGGTTAGACCCTTGGGTGTTGGTCCCGGAACCCGCCCTCTGATCATTCAAATAGTTAGCTTCATCTTCATACTAAGATTCACATTCATCATTTCTCGGGGCCTTTCCCTGAAAACCCACAACATTTACCTTTTCTGCTCTGATTCCCATCAAGTGCTTGGCAAGCAACCCCATGGTGGTCTTTATCTCTGCAATATCTTAATCACGCTTCTCATCTTTTCTCCTCTGTTCTGCGTACATGCCAACCGCATATGAACCAGCCAGAATCTCCGACTCTCTAGTGTGCCAGCTTGGTTGATTTTGGTGATCTTGTCTAGTAGCTCCGCAGCCTCTGCATAAGTGTGACTCATAAAGGTTCCTCTGGAGACGGTATCAGCCACCACCTTGGTGTTGGAATTCAGAGACCTATAAAAGATCTCCAACAATGTATCATCCGGAATCTTGTGCTTTGGCACCCTTTTGAGTTTTTTGTTGAAACGCAGCCAGGTCTCGTGGAGTGCCTTAGAATTTAGCTGTCTGAAGTTATATATTTCATCTTTCAACTGCAATGCTTTGGATGATGGGAGGAACCTTTCAAGAAAAGCTCTCTTAAGCTCTCCCCAAGTAGTGATGGAATCATTCGGCAGCTCAGCCAACCACATCGTTGCCTCACTCCCTAGTGAGAATGGAAATAACCTCAGTATGATTGCATCCTATCTCACCCCCGGTTTTTTGTATGCCTTACATATACCTATGAAATTTTCAAGTGAGCGTGCGCATCATCACATGCATGACCTACAAATATTCCCTTCATATTGAGCAGTTGGATCATTGCACTGGTAATGTCAAACTTTGCCCCAACAGGCAAAGGAGGAGGGACTATAGCTCCAGTGGCACTGACTTCGTCTATATTGGCATAATCCTCCTCATTGAAATACTGATGTCTATGGTGTTTTAGACCTCTATGTCGTCTAGCTCTCTCTGCTTCTGCAGCTAGACGTTGCTCTTCAACAACTCTAGCTAACTCGCAATCTCTAGCCCGAGCTTGCTCTTCAGCCAATATTCTTGTTGTGGCTTGGTCCACGGTTTCCTGCTCTTGTATGTTGGCCATTCTTCTTAGGTTTCTTAAAGTCTACTCAAGCTTGTGATCAATTGGAACTAGGGGATTTCCTTGGCTCCTAGTATCGGGCATGCACAAACCTAAGACCTGTTAAGCAACCAAAACAATAAAGAAAATAAAAAAATAAATAAGAACTAATAGTAAAGCAAACACAATTAACAAAAGCCTTAGCCTTATTCCCTGGCAACGACGCTAAAATTTGATGTCGCCCAAATTACACCACGCAATTGAGATATAAGCGGTTGATTGTCAAATCTAGAACCCAACAAAGGTTGAGGTCGATCCCACAGGGAATATGGTAAGAACATAAGTTAATGCGAATAGCTGTTACTATTGAGTTACTTATTTCCGAAGGGGGAAAGAAATAGAATAATAAACAAAAGTAAAACTACTGAATGCTTAAATCAAATTCGGTTTGTATTCAATTAACGACTTGACTTGACTAGGATTGTGTTCTCCAAGATTTCATAACCAAAAGGCTTATACACTAGTGATCTATACCGGTGTTTAACATAAAATATCAGTAAGTTACGTTCACCTAAATAGTTGGTCCCCTATTTAGATGATTATCACCACGCAACTTGGTCCGTATACAGGTGTTCTTTAATTGACCCTTACCCTTAATATCAGATTAGATATCCCCGGACTAGTTCAAGCTATTAGATGAGGGTTGATAGCCTCAAATCTCCGTTGTTAGTCCCTTTTCCCATTCATTACCTCCTTGGTTCTATAAGTAAGAATAAGGCAAGTCCTAACGTTTACAACCGTCAAGAATCAATCAAAACGAAGGGAAAAACAATACATGCATTAAAAACCGTTCAAGAATTACTAAGTATTTTACCTATGTGCGTTAATTCATCTTGGTTCCCACAACCCTAGTTATGGGTTTAGCTACTCATGCTTGTATNGAGATAGGAGATGTGCCGCTGACTGGGTTCAGGACACAACCATCGTCCGAACCGTCTGCTACCAGGTTGGAACCCATAACAAACTGAAAAAGCACTTCTGTCGGTCGATGAATGCGTGCGCCGGTTGTAGCAGTGTTGAATGAACGACTGATTTGGAACCAAACCGGGTAACTTTAAAGGTGGTCCCGATGTTCGAGTCTGACGAATTGACGGTTCTATTGGTGACCTATTCAAAAGAAGCTAGCCGCTTTTACTTTGATTAGCCAATCGAGTGCGGAGGGTGCTGTGCTCCTCTTCATTTGTTCCTTAAAGACCATAAAGCCCAACACTGCTCCTTCTCGCTACTTTCCCACTTGCCTTTTTTTACTACTTTGACTAGCGCCGGCAAAGGAGTGATTTTTTTCCAAAATCGACTTCCTTTATCGAGCGACTCTCTCTGTTCACGATAAAAGTGATGGTCCATGATGGGCTGTTTGAAATAAGAGGTCATTTTTCTCAGTCCTAATCCTAATAAATACCACGTGAAGCGCCTGATCACCCAGATTCCTAATGCCTTAATTATCTTTTATATATATATAAACTTATCGATGTCAGCCCCCTTCCTACTCCAGCTAATGGAAAAATGCCTTTGAATGGTCGTAATCATCGACAACCCAACTAACGTCCACCATTGGCTCGGTGAGCCCGTCCTTCTAGATTTCCCGAAGGTAATTCCAAGGCCTTTTCAGTACTAACAACTCTTGATTCCAAGAAGGAGACCAACTAGATGAGACAGACCACTGTTCATAGGTTGGTTATAAGCTCGGAGATAGAATCATATTCTTCCCCTTTGAGAGGGATTCTCGTGCCAACCATAGGAAGAATAACTCGGTTACTCATCTTGGATCGGATTGGATTAATAGCTTTGTGTTGATCTATGAATGAGCCTTCTATTTGATTTACACTATACTTCTTCAAGTCTCCATCATCCCAATCTCTCTTTATGGGTTTGCCTGTCCAACGAAAACAGAACCTCTTCTAGTTCAAAGTTGAAATCCTCAAACCAATCAAAATATGATTTCTAGTTCACTATTCTTATGAGAAGAAGTTATGTCTCATTCATGTGATGAGAAAGTTGAGAATGAAAATTAGCAAATTTCACATCTACAGCAGATTTTGTGCCCCAAATCATTTAGACTTACGAAACTAAGCAGGCGGCGAAGGTATGACCCCTCCCCCATTGAACAAAGGGGATCCGTAGGGCGGGCTTACTTACATACTGGATAGGTGACTCGGAATTATAGTGCTAGTTCCATTCCCTTGGGGAAGAGAAAGCACGAACCAATTACAATCTTAATCGAGAACAGAGGAGGAATAAAAACGTTGGTTCTTCATTCCGTCCTTGACCTATGATATGATCAATGGCTTAATCCATCCACTGGACCACATGGAATTCCTAATTAAACCTTTAGCTGAAAAAGGAAATTTGCTTTTCTTATTAAATGTTCTTTTCTTAGATTAAGATATCATCAGACTGGTAAGTTTAAAAAGGAATGCATTGATTTTGTGATTCCTTCTTTCCGATCTTCGCTTATCTACACCGGCTTCAGATGCCCATGTCCTTCATGGATCTAGGAGTTCATACGAATAATGGATAGCGTGATTCAAATTCAATCGGAGTTGCCTTATAAGGTTTCCGAAGGGAAGGCACTCAAGACTCTATATAGTGGTTTATGCCTTTATTTGGCTTCAAGAAGAATTAGAATCCCTTATTTCACTTGCGAGGCAATCAAGGAATAGAAGCTACCATCCTAGGGGGAGGATCTATTATCTCTCTACCCAGCTCCTCGTCTAGCATCCAAGAACAAGAGAGATACGACACTCAGGTTGTTGAATGATTTAGGATCAGATGAGAAAATACCCCCTAGGAGAGAGGCTCACTGTGGGTGCCGTAGTAAAGAGAGAATCCTTTATGTTCTGTTACCAGTCTAGTGCGCTGGTGCTACTATAGAAAGATTCCTTTTAAGAGGCCACTAAAAGCCATTTTATGGAACGTTTACCCCCTTGAAGGGGGGAAGAGGGAGGGGTTTTAAACGTCGCATTTCAGCTTCTAGAGACCACTCTCTCATTGGGATTGGGAAGGGTCGAGTCTTTTTCTGAGTCGTGAATCTCCTCAGTACTTGAACTTGATTCTTTAAAGCCGAGAACTCCATTCAATTAGCCGGGAATAAGCTCTCCCATTGCTTATCTCCTTTTAGTAAAGTACAAAATCGAAAGTGCTACATAGAGCTCTTTTATTGTAGGGTGAGGAGTCTGCTTCCTAAATCCCATTTTAGAGGGCAGGTATCAAGCTCTATACGATTGTCAGCTAAGTAAATAGATGGGGTAGATTAATAAAGAAAGAACGCTCTTTTCAAGTCATAAACCACACGAAATCAGGCTTCACCTTAGCTACTAAGAGGCTTCCTCTGGCAACGACTTTCATTTTTCCAAAGATTGAATTCTTACCGGCATACACTAGGAGCATCACTCTGACGCTAGGAGCTTTCTTTCTTCACCTTGTTGGCAATCCTCTTTGCTTTCTTACATGATAGCTTTCAAAGCAAGCTAGTCAAGCAATAATAGCGGGATCAGGGAATGCCTTTTTCGTTAAAGAGAATCGGCCGTAGAGAGAGCGTCTATCTCTCATAAGAGAAGAAGAGCCACTTTTTTTGATAGTATATTAATGAGTAGGACTGAATTTTCAAGCGCTCCTAGCTCAGAACCACACACAGACAAACACATGGAGGCCCATAAAACCCATAAAGAATAGACTAACAAATATACATGACATACACTTCCCGTGTGAAGTTTTCATCTTAATGAATCAAAGTTGTTTGTAAAATGCTACTTTTCTTTCTGCAACAAGTAAGAGTACTTTTTCTTATCATACACCCTTATGAATGAATGAATCAAAAAAATTAGACTCCTAAAATAGTCCCCCTCCTCTGTTTCTTCAAAGACAGAGGTACACATCACAGGAAAAACCCCTAAAATAGAAAGAGAAAGAAGTCAGTAAAAAATAGGAAATACTACTAGATGGCTACCAGATTAGTAGCAAAGTATGTTTTTAATTCCTTTTGGCACAATAAAACAAGGTAGTAATACAGGAGAAGGTGGTCCGATAATGTTCTCCAGCAGGGTGGCATAGTGAGATAGAGTGGTGAAACTGGGTTTCAAATAAAAACAGAGCGAGCAGGGAAGGAAAAAGCTATGACATTGGAATCCGCTTCAAGGTAAGCCCCACTCCACTGAATTGGAGAATTCCAGAACAAGTATCAGAGAGTGCTCCAATGGTAGTGGGGGCACAATTGAGAGAATTTTGATGATTAGAAAAGAAAAAGAAGAAAGTTAGTGTTCAATGAGCTCGAGATAGCTACCTAATGAGAGGAAGGGACGCCGGGTACAGTCTTTCTTTGGTTCCGGCCCCCTGGTTACACCAAAGCACACCATTCTACACTGTACTACTAGCGCTTACACCTGTGAGTTGGAAAAATAATATCATATGTTAATAAAACACCTGATTTGAGGGGGCAACCCTCGACCCGATCATCCAATTTGCTCCAACAGACAGGCATGGTTCTGTAGTCAAAGAAACTTCATCACTTTAGTGTACCCATCGGACGGAAGCCCTTTCAGGGGTTCCTTAGGGACCGATTCACTCTGCGTAGATTGACTGAACGCAGAAAACCTTCCACTGGTAGGCGATCGTGTTTTTCATAGGATTTTTTATTACTCATGTCAGCATTCTCACTTCTGATATCTCCAGGTCTTGTCACCAAAAACCTTCCCCGATTGATAGAACGTTCCACTACTGACACTTGAAAAAGTAGCTTTCAAGGTCTCGTCGCTTCGGTGAATCACTTGAGCTCTGATACATTTTCGGTGTCATGGAGCTAGACCAATGAGCTATTACACTTTCTTCAAAGGATGGCTACTTCCAAGCCCACCTCCTGGTTGTCATTGCTCGATCACTTCCTTTTCCACTAAGTGATTTCTTAGGGACTTTAGCGTATGATCTGGGCTATTTCCCTCTCGACTTTGGATCTTAGCACCCAAAAAGTCTATCTGTACAAATGATCTAGGCCTGTATTCGGAGTTTCCCTGGGGTTGGTAAGGCAAAATGAGGTCACCCTAGCCCATTGAGTGCTCTAACTCGGGCCATCAACATCATACGCTCTACTGAAATAGATTTCGCGGAAAACTAACTATATCCGATCTTGGTTGGCCTTTCACCCCTAGACACAAGTCATCCCTGTATTTTTCCACATATGTGGGTTCGGTACTCCAAGGCATGTTAGAGCTCTCTTCAACCTGCTCTTGACTAGATCGATAGGTTTCGGGTCAAATAGGAAGAACTAGAAGATTCCACCTCTGGAAAGCGCCTACACCTAATGGCTTAAGCCGCTGTTCCCATTCCCTAGCTGACCCATCATGCAAAAGGTACGCCGTTAGAGTGAGTGCGCTTTACATAAAGTAAAGGCTCTAAGCTCCTCTCCTTCGACTGATTGTTCGCATCGAATCTCAGGTTCTCTATTGCACTCCCTGAATAGGGTTCTTTTCACATGCAAAGTGATGGGTTGGTTATTAGTTCTATAGTTTCTAGTTCATACTATGTGGGATGGTATTTTTTTAATCCTATAACCAAGCTCATGATGAGAGGTATCCACCTTCACCTTATTCTGCTCTCCTAGCCTCCGGCTTGGGCGTGGTGAAGAAAGGGGTCAGTGAGATCGACCCTGATCAGTGCAGTTAGATAGTTAGAGTTAGTAGTTTCTTCAACAATTCTAAAAAGAGGAGTTGCTCTTAGAGTTAGGGAGAGAGTGGAATAAACGAGTTCAATATGCTGGATAAGAAGCATAGTATACGAAGCGGTCATTTGAGCGAAGAGGTGTAATAGGCAGAAAGGACTACTAGAGCTATATACTTTGAGAACTAGTGGAATACCTAAAACAAGAGAGGGTAGGTAGAGCACTTTCGCCTTTTAAGCTTTGCTTTCTCGATCCACTACTATCTTACCAAAAAACAAGCACATCTGAGTTAATAGAAAGAAAATTGACACACCCTTACACAACCTTAATTAATAATAATATAGAGGGGCGTTCAGCCACTTGACTGTAAGGAGAAGGCCTTGTTCTTTTTCTTTATTTATTGAATTTTCTCATATTTTGCCTTCTATATCTTATATAGAATTTTAGCGTATAATAATTACAAATACAAGGACTATCGACTTCGCTTTCAACTTATAATAGAAGGTTCTCCTCTTCCTTCATTTTGTAAGCTTGCTAGCTTACCGGCTGAACCACCATCATCTGCTTGCTTGGTCACTTTCGTGATAAGGCGCTTAAAAGGATTCTGGATTATATATATTTTGGGAACTAAAAGAGTGGCAGGTTGAAGGGAAAGGGAAGCCATAAAATCTAGGGAATCGATGTCCCCCAAACCATTAGACTTCAAGAGAAGAGGAGTCCGATCGCCATTAAAACCCTTCTCGAAAACCGAGGAAATATCCAATCCAATTCCGATACTGGATAGGATTCACCAGCCACTAGACATAGAACATAATCCAACAGTAGTATGAATGGGACAAGAACTATTCGACCTCTTTCAGGAAAGGGCCTTACACACGGGGACACTGGCTGATCCCACCGACAGGAGCAAAGGAAGGTCTCTTTCACCTACGAGCATTTGTATGAAGAAAGGAGTCTCGTACAAAGGGTTGGAAAGAAGGCTTTTACCTTATATCAAGTGGGTTAATGCGTATCTGTTCGGGTGGAGCGGACAATGAAAAGACATAAAGGAGTGAATGATGCCAACCAACTCGACAAAGACATTCAGATATGAAAAAGATAAAGAAAGACGTGTTAAGCTTGTGTTTTCCCAGCCGACTCACACACAACCGTCTTTTTTTCGATTGAAGAGTCGGACTTCCTAGAAAAATAGCATCTCGTAAGTTCCCGGAAGAAAGACGCAAAAATAGGTATTGGTAAAGGAAAAAACCTCATTCTTCTATGGTTGAAAACCTGTCTTTTCCTAGGTCAGGCTTGACTTTGCTTTTCCTCACCTTCTCACCCATCATCAAGCCTCCTACCCCAGATTTTTCAGTCAATTTAGAATAGACTCATCTCCAGGATTTGCATCTTCACGAGAAAGACCCATGCCTCCACTTATGGATTTCATACCACCCATACTTGCTCCTCTTCTCTCGCCCTCCCTGACATTGACTTTGCATCGCAAGGAGGAAGAAGGGTCTATGCCGAAAGATAAAGGGGTGCTGCATGTATAAGTCCAAAAGAGCTATGATGACTCTCGAAATGGAATTGGAAGAGCAAGACGGGCTAGGGCTGGCACATTAACAGGATATTCAATTTGTGATAACGATGGCGGATAAACCATATAATAATCTTACTTGTCCCCAACGCTAAAGTACCGGGCATTTCGGGGACTAGCCCTTCCACTCTTTTCTTTTTTTTTTTTCTAAAGACAAGGAGGATTAAGAAGGCCATCATTAAGGAAAACAAGGCAATAGCTTCAGTAAGCAAATCCCAAAATAAGCATAACCAAATAATTGTTTTGCCAATGAATGATTTCTCGCAACAGAATTAAGGAACTGAAAACATTTCCAATACCGGCAGCAGCTCCCGCTGAAGCAATTGTAGCAGCTCCTGCGCCGATTCATTTTGCACCTTCTAATCTTACATAATAATAAAGAAAAGTTAAAAGTTAGCTCAAAATTTGTTTATCTCGCCCTTCTTTCTTTTCTTCGATTTTAGATGGTAAAAAAGAGAATGGAATTTCCGATCTTGTACCCAAAGTGCGGTACACTGAACACCAACCCAAACTCCCTACCCTCATTATAGAAAATAGATTACTTGTTTGATTAGTCAGTTTTCAAGAGGGGAAGTTCTTCTGGCAATCTCAGGCATACTAATCGGTGTTTGGCTGATCGAAACAACCTAGGAAAGGTTGTCCAGCCTACATAACCAACTTCTCATACCAAAGCCAGGTATCAGATCCTATGATTCGAGCCCCTTTTTTTCCCGTTCCTGTACGTGGAATGATTTCCAGTGAGTAAAGTAGTCTGGGGGAAAGATAAGCCCTACCCACTATCCTTTCCCCAAAAAAAGGGGCCCGTCCTCGAGAGGACTCAAACTACAACTTCATTTAACTAGCAAAACCACCTCCCCCATTATTGTTAACGCAATATGTACGGCTTGCGCAAAAAATTCACTATATATTCATAATTATTGGAAGCTATTATAGATATATGACAAGAGCTGTAAATTAGCTTCATTTTGTTCTCTATAAAAATCTTGCCACATTAAAATGTAGTGTGTCCTGCTGGGAGTTGAATTCAAGCTTGTAAAGGGTCCAGAAAAGTGTGGCTGATTTATTCTTTTACCATGTCCAGCCACTCTCGACTAGTCGACTTGATAGTCCGAATACGAGAAGTGTCTTAATCTAGACACTCTCCAAGTTGATAGGATCCAAATGAAAAAAGGAAATACAATGGTAGGATTTGCCATCTTTCTTATTAAATAATTAAAAACCAATTGATCGGGAAAGGTCTTGTTCATGGTGGTAAGCGAGGGAGGATGACGTAAAGGGATAATGCCGCTTTATACTAATATAGTCGAAGTTGGTAATTAGAGTTAGAAGCTTCACGAAACTTCACTCACTCACCTCCACGGGCGAATATAGTCTACTAGAAGTGTCTTAATCTAGACACTCTCCAAGTTGATAGGATCCAAATGAAAAAAGGAAATACAATGGTAGGATTTTCCATCTTTCTTATTAAATAATTAAAAATAAATTGATCAGAAAAGGTCTTGTTCATGGTGGTAAGCGAGGGAGGATGACGTAAAGGGATAATGTCGCTTTAGACTAATATATTCCCGAGTTGGTAGTTAGAGTTAGAAGCTTCACAACTTCCTCCACTCACCTCCACGGGTGAATATAGTCTACTAGACTAGCCAAGAAAGAGTGACGTAGACTATATTCTAGGTCATTCAGAAGGACGTAGTTTAGTTTTGGGGTGTAACATTGTGGTTGTTCCCTCTCCCTTCAGTCGAGTGACTTCGTACCTATCCTTACCGAGAAAAAGGAGTTCCAGAGGAATCTTCCATTCATATCGATTTTGGTTTTTCTACACTATATTTTGATCTGCCTCTTCTTCGATCTGGACTTCCCAGTAAATCCTTGACTCCTCTAATACAATGGAATTTCACACCTAGCGAATCTTTCACTCTACCTCCTCTTATTAAGACCATAGAATGTTCCTACAAATTATGACCTTCGCCTGGAATGTGAGCAAATATATCATGTCAATTGCTCAACCATACTTTGGCTATCTTATGTGGAGCTAAAATAGGTTTCTTTTAGTGTTCTCATTGAAACACGCGAGCATACTCCTTGCTTCTGGGGACATTGATCCAAAGCTCGAGTAAGGTCCGTGAGCTGTTTTTCTTCTCTATCATGACGAATCAATTGATTTAATATAGACATTGCTCTTTCCTTTGTCCTTCCCCCTATTTTTTCCCTATCACTAGTGGTTACTCCTAATCCGAAGCACCTTTTTTCCATTCATAGAGAGATCCAATTGTCAAAATCAATAGAAAAGCCATCATAGACCAAGATCCAAATGGATTAATCTTGTTGGGAGGTACTGCCGATGGAAAGAAAAAGGTTACTTGTGGATCAGGAATAATAAATGAAATGAAAACAAGATTAAATATTATATCAAAACAACTTCTAGAATCACTAGAAGGATCGATACCACATTCGTAGGCTGATAATTTTTCTAAATAGGTCGAACTATTGGAAGAAAATAGAAAAGGAAGACCGAGTGGGAGCAATGAAACTAGTGGGATGATCACTAAATAGATACAAATAGGTGAAAATTCTAACATCACCACAAAAAACTTGGTTCTTTTGCTCCTTTGGTGGAGCGGCATACCGAAAAAAAAAAAAAAATAGGAACGATGGAACGAAGAACAAAACTTTATGGCAGCAACACAACAAAGACGAATTTTATGGTGCTTTCTCGATCAACTAGTAGACTTGCATGAAGAAAGAGAATAAACAAAGCGGAGTTCTTATTTAGAAGTAGACTGAACACCAACCAAATCTCGAAAAATAAAGAGAAGTCAAGAAAGGACATTTTATTGATCAAGAAGGTATTGAACTTCTCGACGTATCTCTATCAATTCCTTCTTTGCCTCATCTTCTTCTCTTATTCAATTTCTTTTGAAATCTATTTTTTCAATATTCAATATTTATATTGACAATAGCGTATCAAACAAATATAATTCATTGTGATAAATGAAGTGGATATATTTCATTTTTTCTCTTTTAAGAAAAGAAAAATCTTATTTCCCAGATCATTGTACATTTCAATTTGAATTAGGCATTTTGTGTCTAACTCTAAGCAGTCCTTACCTACATATGCATCCGATCATATATGTATTATCTATTCCAACAAGTAAAACAAAAGAACGAGTTGTGGATGTGTTTTTGTCCTTAAAGGGAGTTCGCCGAGGGTGAGAATGAGAATCGAATCGATTGAATCACAAAGATTTATTCACTTATATAGAAGAAGAACCGAAAAATGAGCGGATGGTTCATGTAGAAGTGGAAGAGTCAGTCGCCTTTTATGAAGTCTGGGCTTTTGAGATCGAATCATATCCAAAGTCTTTTTCCAGGTTTCAAGAAACTGGTTCGAAAGGACCAGAAAAGATTAGTTGTTCACTCTTCTTCAAGGAGTGAGGGAGAAAAAGAGAGTAACGACATCATACTGTACCCCTACCCTAGAAAGGGTAATGTGATTAGCTTGCTTGAACGAATCCACTCTCTTTGCTATGAACAAGAGGAAGCTCTGCAGATGAATCAGGCAACGGGTAAATGCTTTTTTTGAGTTAATACCAGGATCCAGGGAAAGGCTTTTTGCTCACCCTGCGAAAGGCGCATGGGTTGACTCTATTTCTTTCTATGAGTTAGCAGGTGAGAAGGAAAGACTAGTACCTAGAAATTAGGCTGACATTGAACTTAAACTAGTTTCTGCCACTGAATGAGAAGAGGGCTCCGTGACTTTCGGGCTTAGCTCTTTTTTGGTCCAGATGAATAAATCGGTATTTTCTCTTTCAGTTCATGCTCCAGGGAAAGAATTTTAATTTTCTTTCGTAGTCTCATACGTATTATAAAGAATAAGATTTCCATGAGAGGGTGGATGTAATTTAGCTCAAATGAAGTGAGAGGGAAATTCTTTTTATTGCGTTCTTGGATCTCGGCTCTCTCTTTCCCTTTATCATGTGCCTGGGGAATATATGAATGTCTTTCTCTCGGCTTTATTTCCGGGTGGGAAGAAAGTCATTGCCAGCTCTTTGAATGAATATGCTTTTGGGATGCAGGAAGAGTATCTCTCTCTGTCTATTCAAAGATCTTAAACTGCTAGTAAAGTTGGTGACATTGGTTCCCCATCCCTACTCTCCTATCTCTCTCACCCTAGTTGGGCTCTGTCTTAGTGTGATTAAACTGTGAAATGAGTCAGGAAAAAGAAGTCCAGCTCCAGGATTTAAAGAAGAGAAGAAAGACCTGGCTTCAAGGGAAATGCTTTAGGAAAGAAAGATCCCAAGCTTATGCTGAATTGAGAGTGGACTTGCCTTGGTCTTCTGTGAGTTCCAGAGATTCAGATCAAGGTAGTTCAGTTCTCCGAGGCTAATTCAATTCTTTCTTGCTGTGAAAGAAAGCACTGCTKAAGAGGGATCTACTTGAAATGCTAGTTTTGAGTCATTTAGTCTTAGTCCTACTTTTATCTCTACGACTTCTGTTACATCTCATGAAATTCCGTCTTCTAAGCCAGAGCCAGGTCAGTCTAAATGGAAGTAGACCAACATAGGAAGAATTGTGAAAGTAGGGGCTGCTAAGCGCCCAGACCCAGAATTCAGTGAAAATGGAGTTCTTGGTACCGGTTAAGCAGACATAATATGAATAGTGAGCCAGTGCTATATTTATAGATTGGAAAGAAGGGACTCTCCAAAGAGAGGCTCGAGCGGAATGAAGTTGTGCTAAATGAACGAGTTGTCATAAATTCCCCTTGTTAGCTGTCGCAGGAAGTGGTGAGGGCTCAGGAAGTGAAGCAAACTCGACCAAAGGACAAGTCTGTTCCTGCTTCATTTCGGTTCCCGATTCAATCTTCACCTTTCCTGAATGAAGAAAGAGAGTGAAAGAGAAGATATCAGTGCAATAGGTACAGAGGTACGAGAAACTGTCTTTGTTCGGTTCGGCAGAAGAAAGCCGAGAAAACAAACAAATAGGAAGAGCACTATGCAAGCTTATAATTAAGCAAATATATAAAAGCTATCACCACCTCAAG
>JACEIK010002700.1:0-13770 GCA_018107945.1 Datura stramonium
TACCCCTAACAAGGTCACAATGGGTCAACTGGTAATTATAGCCATCCTACCAGTCCCCTGGGTCTGCAACTGAGCCCGCTCGACCCCTGACTGTAGCTGTGTCTGAGTCCAGTGGACTCCTGATATCTGCCCCTAGGCACCAGGCTCGTCGAGGGTGTGATGCCGATACGGTGTATGTATAATAGTCCGGACATGGAATGGACTCTATGAGGACCTGGGACCCCATTTTTGTCCCTCGCGGACGCCCTGCCGCTCTTTCTGGAGCGATGTCATCTCGCCCCTAGCGGGCGTCGACACAGCTAATAACCTTAGGATAGGTCATGGAGGGTGGCTATACAAGCAAATCAAATCCCAAACCACGCGTAGATTACTAGTCTCAGCTAAAAACAATAACTATTCATGATTAACATACTTCTGATTCTCTTACTGGGATTTAGACTGAGTTATAATGCTATACGAACTAACTTTCCGAAGAAATTTGCCTTAACATACCTCAATCGCTGCTTTTTGATTAGCTGACGAGTTCCAATTCATGTTAAAGGCTCCTCCCAACTGAAAGCATGTTACTGGGAGAACAAGGCTGGTTTTAATACTAAATTCGGCGAAAAGGAAAACTTGATATATAAATATTAACTATATTTCAACTTAACAGAACACGGTCAAAAACTCATTATTCCTTTAAAGTCTAGAAGGGAGAAATGCTTACTTGAAGCCTGTGATCGTTTAGAAATTAGTTCGGTGCAATTCTGACAACTTTGGCTCGGCGGGACGACGATTCGCCGGACGAATTTTGTGAAAATAACTCCGTAGTGATGCTCTCTACGGCCTTAAACTTCAATACCCAAAGTTAATCGGAGTTTGACAGCATTTGGTAGCGTAATCGGATGAAAATTATTTGAAACCTTCGTTCACTACCTTTTCTGGTCAAGGAACTATTGAAATGAAATAAAATTAAACCAAGGAACTATATATGTATTAGGGCGGTGGCCTGGGCGGCGCCCTGCGCTGGCCAAAGCGCCAAGAGGTCGGTGCCCCGCGCTGGCCATAGCACCAAGGCCTTGTCGCGTCGTGCCTACCAAGGTGTTGATCCCCTTGGCGCACCGCACTACCCATAGCACAGGCAGGCTGGCGCGTCGCGCTGGCCCTTGCGGCCCGACCTCGTTTGACCCGACTTCTGAGGCTTCTCTACACGCATCGTACTCTCTTTATTCCTTACAAATCCATGCATACGCTTTCTAGTCATTAACTTTTATGGGGTGTAACATCCTCTCCCCCTTAGGAACATTCATCCTATAATGTTAACTTCAGCTACTTATTTTGGAAAAATTTCGGCGGAGTCTCCCCTGTAATATGGACTATCTGAAAATTCTGAAACACAGAAAAGTCCAACACAGGTACTTCGCACAGTACTATAGCAACTATTTCACAACCAGACTGGAGTAAACTACATCAAATATACATATATGTAACACCATCATGAAACAATGACTGAATAGATAAACGTACTTTTAATTGCATAGTCTGAGCTAAGCCTAGAACAAATGAGAGTATCTAGTTCTAATATCATCTTCAGGCTCCCAAGTCATTTCTTCTCTATTCTTCTTCCTCCATAATACTTTAACAGAAGCGACATCTTTAGTTCTTAGCCTGTGAACCTGCCGATCCAATATAGCTACTAAAACCTCTTCATAAGCTAACTCTTAAGTGATTTGGACATCCTCAATTGGCACAATTCGGGAGGGATATCCTATGCACTTTCGTAGCATTGACACATGGAATACTGGGTGGACAGATTCTAATTCTGAAGGCAGATCTAGCTCATAAGCCACCTGGCCTACTCTCTGGAGGATTCGATACGGTCCAATAAACCTTGGGTTAAGCTTTCCCTTCTTACCAAATCTCATCACGCCCTTCATCGGCGAAACCTTTAGGGATACCCAGTCACCTACGTCAAACTCTAAGTTCATCTGACGCACATCAACATAGGACTTCTGGCGGCTCTGAGCTGTTAACAGGCCTTATCTGATAAGTCTCACCTTCTCTTCTGACTGATGAATAATGTCCGGCTAAATTAATCTCGATTCTCCTACCTCGAACCAACCAACTGGAGATCTACACTTCCTTCCATATAAAGTTTCATAAGGCGCCATCTGAATTGCTGAATGGTAATTGTTGTTGTACACGAATTCAATAAGTGGAAAGTGCTCATCCCAGTTTCCTCCGAAGTCTAATACACACACCCGTAGCATATCTTCGAGCGCCTAAATTGTGCGTTCTGCTTGCCCATCTGTCTGAGGATGGAAGGCTGTACTCAGGTTAACCTGTGTCCCCAGACCTTTCTAGAAAGATTTCCAAAATTTTGTTGTGAACTGTGCCCCTCTGTCAGAAATAATTGATACTGGAACACCATGCAATCGTACTATTTCTCTAACATACAATTCAGCATAGTCCTCAGCTGAGAAAGTAGCCTTCACCGACAGAAAATGAGCTGACTTCGTCAACCTGTCAACGATGACCCAGCTAGAGTCAAATTTACTCCTAGTATGGGGTAACCCTGTTACAAAGTCCATATTAATCGCCTCCCATTTCCACATCGGCACTGCTATCTCCTGTGTCAGTCCGCCAGGTTTTTGATGCTCGGTTTTACCTATTGGCAATTAGGACATTGAGCGACAAATTCTGCTACTTCCTTTTTCATCCCCGACCACCAATAAATTTCTTCTAGATCATGGTACACTTCGTTGAACCTGGATGAAGAGAATATCGGGAATAATGTACCTTGCTCATAATCTGTTGATGAAGTCCTGCCGCATTCGACACACAAATGTGGCCCCTATACCTCAAAACTCCATCTCCAGTTAACCTGAACTCTGCTACTTCCCCTCACTGAGCTTTACTTCTGAGTTGAACTATGTTAGGATCTTCATACTGCCGCTCTTTCACTTCTACAACTAATGATGACACTGCAGTATTCTGGATCACTGCCCCACCGTCTCGTGAATCTACTATACGGACGGCCAGATTGGCTAACTGATGTAATTCTCGAGCTAGTTCCCGTTGTTCTGGTCTCAGGTATTGCTAAACTCCCCATAGATTTGCGACTGAGGGCATCCACTACAACATTAGCTTTTCCTGGATGATACAAAATATTTACATCATAATCTTTTAAAAATTCTAAATAGTGGCGCTGCCGCAGATTCAACTCTTTCTGTGTGAAGATGTATTGGAGGCTCTTGTGGTCAGTAAAATTATCTACATGAACGTCATACAGATAGTTCCTCCATATTTTTAAAGCATGGATGACCCGGTTAATTCTAGGTCATAGGTGGGGTAGTTCTTTTCATTCTTCCTTAGTTGTCTCGAAGCATAAGCAATTATCTTACCATGTTGCATCAGGACACATCCTAACCCGGCACCCGAAGCATCACAATACACTGCATACCCTTCTGACCCATCTGGCAAAGCTAATACAGGTGTTGATGTCAGTCTATTTTTCAGCTCTTGGAAACTCTGTTCTCATGCTTTAGTCCAGTGAAATTTGACTTCTTTATGAGTTAACTTGGTCAAGGATGCTGACAGAGTAGAAAACCCTTCTACAAACCTCCTGTAGTAACTGGCTAATCCCAAGAAACTGCGTAACTCTGTCGGGTTGTCGGCCTAGGCTATGTTTTTACCGCCTCAATCTTCTGGGAGTCTACCTGGATACCAGCTCCTGACCCAACATGACCCAGAAAGGCCACTGAATTCAGCCAAAACTCACACTTGGAAAACTTTGCACATAATTGACGATCTCTGAGAATTTGGAGCACTGTCCGTAAATGATCCTGATGTTCTACTTCTAAGAGGGAATACACCAGAATATCATCAATAAATATAATCACAAATAGGTCCAGATACAGTCTAAAGATACTGTTCATCAAGTCCATAAACACTGCTGGAGCATTCATCAACCCGAAGGAAATGACTAGAAATTCAAAGTGGCCATATCTGGTCCTGAAAGAGGTTTTTGGAATATCTCTCCTGAACTCAATTCTGATGATACCCAGATCTTAAATAAATCTTTGAAAAACACTTCGCCCCCTGTAACTGATCAAACAAATCATCTATTCTGGGAAGCGGGTATTTATTTTTGATAGTGACTTTATTCAGCTGTCGATAGTCTATACACATGAGGAGGGAGCCATTCTACATAGGCATAACATGGAGCTAGCCAATCCATACCCATAATTGCATCAAAATCAATCATCTTTAATTCTACTAAATCTGCTAAAGTCTGGTGACCAACGACCTCTACCGTGCACCCTCAGTAGACCCTCTTAGCTATAATGGAATCACCGATGGGGGTAGACACTGAAAAGGGTCGCCGAAGTAATACCGGCATGATGCCGAACTTTCAGGCCACTAACAGTGTAAGATACGATAAAGTGGAACCTGGGTCTATCAAAGCATACACGGAATGAGAGCAAATGTACAGCATACCTGTCACAACATTCAGCGACAACTTTGATTCATGTCACCCTAGTAAAGCATATGTGCGATCTAGACCGGTACTTGAACTGGAGACCCCTGATCTGCCTCGGCCTCTGTCGGTTGGAATTGAGAGCATACGCCCTACTGAAGAGGCTAGGGCATGTGCCCCAATGAATATCTATCATGCCGATCCCGATCGCTCTGACCTCTAGCCGAACAGTCCCTCATCTAATAACCCTCATGTACATATGTGTAACATGTCGTGGAACCATACCTGCATGCCCCAAAATAACGTCGGCTACAAATAGGGCAAGGTGGTATAGTAATTCTGCTCTGTTCCGACCCCCTCTATTGCTGTGATCCTGTTGACCGTGAGCTCTCGCCGGGCTCTAGCTGTCCCCGACTTCCAATCCTGCTCCCCTGCTGCTATTTTGGAGGTGGGGGTCTGGGTGGCCTGTCTGATAATCGTGTTCTGGGTCCACCTTGGGACTCTGTCTGCATATCACCGGGTCTAGTCCTGCGGCGCTGCTCCTGACTTGCCCTCTCTATCCCTCAATGCCGCTGCCGGATCCCTCAATATTCTGGGCAAATGCCTGAACACGAGCAATATTCATGTCCTCTCACAAGGTAGCTGTGATACAGGTCTCCACATATTCTGGATTCAGCCCCATAATGAACCGGTGTACCCTGGCTAGCATAGAATCTACAAAGGCCGGTTCATATCGGGCCAATGAATCAAACCTCATACCATATTCTCGAACATTCGTCGAACCCTGCTCTAGGTGTAAAAATTGATCTACCCTGTCCTGGCGAATCTCCTGTGGTAAATAATGATCTAAGAAAACCTCTAAGAAGTCGGGCAAGGTCGGAGGGGGAACATCTCTGCCTTGGGACCTTTCCCAACTCTCGTATCATAGTACTGCAATGTCCCGCAACTGAAACACTGCTAACTCCACTGATTCTATAGGTGTGGCATGCATTACCCTGAAAATTCGCTGCAACTAGTCCAGGAAATCTTGAGAGTCCTCATCCCGATCTATCCATATGAATTGCGGGGGACTCAGTGCAAGGAACTCTCGGACCCTCGAACTACCAGGCCCTCCTGGAGATTCTGCAACCACCGGTACCACGGGCTAACGCTGTGTGGTCATCATCTGAGCTAACATAACAACAGCACTCCTAACCTCCTGATCAGACGGTATCGGTATAGGTACTGTTGGAGGGGGTGCCGACACATTTTCCGCTCCGAGCGGCTCCTGGCATGGTAGAGAATGCTGGGGAGATCGAGATAAAACCTCTCTGTCGCCCTCAGATCGGGATGACTCTGACTGGGGCACCCTGCTAGTGCCCCTCCTTTTGCCACATCCAATCTCCTGCCAGTTGTGGGGTGTTGCGGGTCCGACATTTCTTTGTAGACAAAAAGAATATGGTGAGCTTAGGGATTCAACCCTATACCTTACAGCTCTATAGCACGACTGGATAAGAAAAAAGAGTAACCATCAAATCATGCGTTGCAGCCTCCTGCCTATAGTATGTGGCGCACAACACATCCATACACACGACTCTACTTAGAACGACTTGCAGACTCCCTAGGATACGACCTGCTCTGATAACAAGTATGTCACGCCCCACCTTGGGAGGCATGACTGGCACCTGGTGCCCTACTGGGGTCTAAGTGAGATGACTAAGCCTAAGCATTCCTGGTGCAGAGCTAATGCTTACTCTGAAATCAACAAAATAATGGGCTATATCTCGATTGTAAACACAGGCCCCGGCCGACAAGGCCGTATAGCCACCTGTCACAAGAAAACAGCTAACCAGAAACACATAGCAACAAAAAGTCCTACGCAGGCCAACAAGGCAACCATAATGTCTAGTCATAACTAAAACTTAAATCCGATGCTAAATTAAGATATAGCCGATAAGGCCGCCAACTATCAGCTAAACAAGGCCCCATGCGGCCAACATACAAGATAAAATACATACGGGCCCCACATGGCCAAGACAGCTAACCACAGGGAGATAGAAACAATCTGCAAGTCTCTAAGAGTAATATGATGGTTGGGACAGGGCCCCGACCTACCCATGATCTATACAATCCAAAAAGAGTAAACCTTCTATTTATAAGCTCCGGAGGAAAGGAGCCGACTCTTCTGCTAATCCTGGATGGAAGCTAAGAGGGATTTGTTCCTCGTCTATCCATACCTGCAGGCAAGTAATGCAGCACCCCGAAAGGGCATCAATACAACATGTACCGAGTATGTAAGGAAATAACTGTGAATGATTGAATATAAAAGACAGAACTGAAAATGACTGAAAGAAGAGGGATAGGAGTCATACCTGAGTAGCTGGATTCGCTATTATCTAGTCTATCAATAACTAAAGCAAACAAGAACCTTACCTAGCCCCCATAAGCTGGAAGGTACAACCAGCACAGAACAACCCACCTGGGCCCCCATAAGCCCTGGTGAGTACACTTCAATCTATATATCCCTAACAAGGTCACAATGGGTCAACTGGTAACTATAGTTGTCCTACCAGTCCCCTGGGTCTGCAACTGAGCCCGCTCGGCCCCTGATTGTAGCTATGTCTGAGTCCAGTGGACTCCTAATATCTGCACCTCGGGCACCAGGCTCATCAGGGGTGTGGTGCCGATATGGCGTATGTATAATAGTACAGACATGAAATGGACTCTATGAGGACCTGGGACCCCATCTTCGTGTCTCGCAGACAGCATGCCGCTCTTTCTGGAGCGACGTCATCTCGCCCCTGGTGGGCGTCGACACAGCTAATAACCCTAGGGTTGGTCATGGAGGGCTATATAGGCAAATCAAATCCTAAACCATGCGTAGATTACTATTCTCATCTAAAAACAATAACTATTCATGATTAATGTACTTCTGATTCTCTTACTGGGATTTAGATTGAGTTATAATGCTATAGGAACTAACTTTCCAAAGGAATTTGCCTTAACATACCTCAATCGCTGCTTTCTGATTAGCTGATGAGTTCCAATTCGTATTTAACAGCTCCTCCCAACTGAAAGCATGTTACTGGGAGAATAGGGATGGTTTTAATACTAAATTTCGCGAAAAGGAAAACATTATATATAAATATTAACTATATTTCAACTTAATGGAACACGGTCGAAAACTCATTATTTCTCGAAAGTCTATAAGGGAGAAATGCTTATTTGAATCCTTTGATCGTATAGAAATTAGTTCGGCACAATTATGAAAACTTTGGCTCTACAGGACGACAATTCGCCGGGAGAATTTTGTGAAAATAACTCCATTGATGCTCTCTACGACATTAAATATCAATACCCAAAGTTAATCAGAGTTTGAACGGCATTTGGTGGCGTAATCGGATGAAAATTATTTGAAACCTTCGTTCAATACCTTTTCTGGTCGAGGTATTATTGAAATGAAATAAAATTGAATAAAGGAACTATATATATATATTAGGGCGGTGGCCTGGGTGGCGTCCTACGCTGGCCAAAGCGCCAAGAGGCCGGTGCCCCGCGCTGGCCATAGCGCCAAGTCCTTGCCGCGTCGCGCCTCCCAGGGCGCTGATCCCCCTGGCGCGCCGCACTTCCCAAAGCACAAGCAGGCTGGCGCATCACGCTGTTCCTTTAGGCCTGACCTCGTTCAATCCGACTTCCAAGGCTTCTCCACACGCGTCGTACTCTCTTTATTCCT
The DNA here is from genome assembly GCA_018107945.1 of Datura stramonium. NCBI lineage: Eukaryota > Viridiplantae > Streptophyta > Magnoliopsida > Solanales > Solanaceae > Datura > Datura stramonium. Next base: position 8,172 of record JACEIK010002700.1, read on the forward strand.
TACGAACCCGCGCGTATGCTTGCTAGTTGTTAACTTTTACGGGGTCTAACAAAATTTCCTCCCATGGAAAATGAAATCTTACAATCTTTGTCTAGTATTTGGCATTAGCATAACAAGGTGCTAGCCAGTCCATGCCCATAATGCTATCAAAATCCATCAGCTCTAACTCTACCAGGTCTATAGAGGTTTGACGACGAACAATCTCTATTGTACAACTCAATCAATCCTCCAGTGATAATGGACTCACCAACTGGTGTTGATATCACAAAGGGTCGCCTTAATGACTCTGATGCTATACAAAACTTCTCTGCAACAAACAGAGTAATATAAAATAAAGTGGATACTAGATATATCAATGCATGAATAAAAATGGAGGAAACACTCAAAGTACCTGTCACAACATCTAATGATGACTCAGAGTCCTATTGTCCTGTTAATATATATGTATGATTTTGGCCACTACTAAAACTAGATTCTCCCCCTCTGCCTCTACTCTACTTGTTGAAGTTTGGGGTCCATACCCTGTAGAAGGTGTTGATGAGGATGATCCTATTGCTAACCTATACCACCCTAATCTGATCAAGTAGTTCCATATCATATGACCCTCCTATCTAGAGGAATAACAAGCCATGGAACTCTATCTGTATCTCTTATAGGGCCTCCTATTGCAAGTAACACAACATGGCGGGACTGGTTTAGTTTGGTCTGAACTCCTCTGCTGTTGAGAGCGTGATGCTCATTAACCCTCACTTGGACCTAACTGTCCCTAGACCTATTATCATGACACTGTTGTGGTGGAGGCCTAGGCGGCCTATCAGAATATTGAGGTGTAGAACCACCCTGCAACTCTCCCTGAAAACCAGCAGGCCTAGCCCTCTCTACTCTCTCTCAACACTCTCAGTCATATACTACTAGTGCTGAAACTTCTCTATATTCTGTACAAAGGCCTGAATCTACGATATGTCCATATCATCATGCAGTACAGCTATAGTACAAGCCTCAATATTCTGGAGCAAAGCCCGGTTACAAACCTATGTACCTTGTCCTGCATGGTATCAACAAATATTGGTGCATATTTGGACAAGGAATCAAATCTTTGCTCATACTCTTAGACATTCATACTACCCTGTTAGAGGTTCAGAAACTGGTCTACTTGAGCATCCTTAATCTCTTATGGAAAATAATAATCTAGAAAGGCTTTTGTAAAAAGGTCCTAACTGGGTGGAGGTTCATCTCTCATTCTGGACCTCTCCCAACTCTTATATCACAGTATTGCTATATCCCACAATCAGAATGCTACTAACTTAACTGATTCAGTTGTTGAAGCGTGAAACACCTTGAGGATCCTATGAAGCTGATCTAGAATGTCTTGAAGGTCTTCTCTGCGATATGTCCCTGTAAACTGTGGAGGACTCAAGGCAATAACTCATGAACTCTCCCAGTAGCATTTGGAGCCCTGCCTATCGCTATGCAACTACTAACTAATCCAACATGTACATTTGGCTCCTAAAATCTTGATTAGATGGAATATAAGGAGATGGAGGTGGTACTGCAAGTTCTGCAACCCTTGGAGACTCTTGAGATGGTGGAGAAACTAGAGGGAATTGAGAAGATGTCTACCCTTAGGCCTCAAGCCGGGTAATCTCCACGGGTGGGACCTTGCTAGTATCTTCACCTACAACTATATCTAGCCTCTGTCTAGTTGCGTTCTATCTGGTAATAGGCATTTCTTTATACGCAAATAGCAACCATAAGCTCAAGAACCCAACCTATAAGACTTAGCTCTATAGCATGATTTGGGCAAAAGAATGGTAAACATTTTAACATGTCCTTTAGCTCCCTGCTTATAAAATGTAGTGCACAAAACATTTCTAAAAAAGGACTACTATACATTACTTGTAGACTCCCTAGAATACGACGTTGTTCTGATACCAATTTTGTCATGCCCCAGCCTAAGGGGTTGCAACTGGCACCTAGGGCCATACTTGCCCTCGAGCTAACATAGCTAGACATGTATGCTACTGGCACACACCAGATACATACAATAAATATAAATAAGTAGATCTCGGCTAATCTTAATCCTCAGCTGACAAGGACACAATTAGAGAATTCTACACCAATAATCATTCAGCTAACTCATCAGTTAATAAACTCATCAATTAATAACAGATATATGATACTCATTATATGGGCTATTAAGTCCACCATGATATCTACAAATACATAAGATTATGCGGGCCGTCGGGACCACTATGGTATCTAGGATCACAAAAGGCTATATATATATTATAAAAGGCCAAAAAGGTCACCATGCTGATAGAAAAAAATTCACAAGGCTGATACAACCAACAACATACTACTATACAACCCAAGTCTGCAAGCCTCTAAGAGTAATATACTTGATGGGGATAGGGCTTGTGCCTACCCAATAACTATCCAGAGCAAAAGACCGACAAACCTCAAAATCTTAGCAACTTTGAAAGAAGTGAAACTGATCAATTTGCTAAAACTCAACTGCACTACTTAGGATGCTTGTGTACCTATCTATCAAGGACTTCTAGCAAGAATGTAGCGCCCCTAGGCAACGGAACATTAGTATGAAATAAATACTGAGTATGAAAGGCAGTATAACAGTTGAGCAGATGTTATAGTATACTGAAAGTTGTGAAGTAAGAAAGTCAAGAACCATATGAACGTACTAAGCTACTCCTGACTGTAAGCATACAAATAACAATCAAACAATAACCTACTTGGGTCCTCATTAACTTAGAAATTACAAACAACAAACAATACAACCTATCTGGGCTCTCATAAGCTCGACGAGTATAATTCAATCTATATACCCCTAATAGTAATACTCTTCCTCCGGTGGCATTCATTATATCTTAATAGCCCCTTAGGGACTCTTGTGTATAGCCTTGAAAGCTATTGTTATGCCCTAATAGCCCCTTAGGCATGATGTATATAACCTTTTAGGCTTTCTGTATATCCCAATAACCCTTAGGCATTCTATATATAACCTCTTGGGCATTCTTTATATCCCAATAGCTCTTTATGCATATATAATAGCTTCTTAGGCATTCACCATCTTCCAATAACCCCTTCGGCATCAATGTAACCTCGTAGGCATCAATATAGTCCCATAGGCAGTAGGTGCAACCTGTAAGCTTTGTACATGTTTCAAAAGCCCCATAAAAAACTACATATAGCCCTAGAGATACAAATCATAATTTTTAGCAAACTGCAATAGCCACTTCCAAACAATAACAATCAAATAACCCATAGGCAAGCTACGTGGTTATAAGCGACCTATATGAATAATTCTTATGCCTTATCTAAGTAAGGGGTCACCAACAATAGAATACATATTCCAACAAGGGATGACTATATCAACTCTAGCAGCCAACACAATCGGATAAGCCTACGAGTAATTCAGCTACAACAATTATCCATATACTCCAAAGCTTTAAGGAAACTTGCCGAAAGAAATAGAATAGCCTTAATATACACTGGGCTTGATTCCTTGTCTTTAAGAGAGATTTAGCTCATATCCTCTTATAGCTACTTCCATGCTATATCCAAAGCACCCAAAGAAGGTCCTAATAATTTATGGCAAGAAAACAAATAAGAATGTCAATAACAATAAGTTCTTCCTTGAAATAAATTCTAAAACTCAAATCAAGAACAGATCGAGGGTTTAGAACCTTTACTTTTCAATAATCAGATCCTAACACATGAAATCAGAACACCCACAAAGATGCCTCTATGATTTAGAAACAACCAAAATCAAAATCGACGAAAGAAACATGTACTAGTCGATAATCTCGTAGCTCTTGGCTCGAATCTAACTTGGATTGATCTTTCCTCTTGAATTGTATCATATCTATGAAAATATAGAGAGATAAAACACAGTTGCAGCCTTTTGAAAAATGAATAAATGAGATTAAAATCATCTAAGTGTTATATATATATATAGCACCTCCGCCATAGCCACCTCTGCGATGTGAGGTGCTATGTAGGCGGCATCACGACAAGCTTCTTGCCTAATCTTCTAGACATTTGTCTTTCATCTAATGTTAGGTACTCGATTTCAACTCTCGGTCTTTCATCAACGTATAATATATAGTAGTTAAAACATGACTTGTACGCCTATATCTTATGAGTTAATAGTTTAATTATATTGATTGTTACAACAACGTAGTTCCAAGTCAACCTCACAATTCTTTTCAAAAATGGTTAAGGAACTTAGAGTCTCTATCACTCACTATGATATCGGGAATATTATGCAATTTGACTACATTCTCAACAAATAAAGATGTAACATGAGAAGTTTCATCACATTTATAATATGTAATAAAGTAAGTCATCTTTGACGGTCAACAATCACAAAAGTGCTATCTTTTCCCTTTTTAGTCCTTGACAAGCCCAACACAAAATTCATAGAAATATTAATCCAAGGCCTTTGAGAGGTAGGGAGAGGGGAATACAAATAATGGGGAAGAAGTCTAGCATATTAGCCATAAATTCTAGCAACATCATTTTACATTTCAGGCCAATAAAATTATTCTTCAAAAATTCTCATAGTTTTATCAATACCAAATGATTCATCATGTACCTTCCTCAAAAAGAGTTCCCTCCAAGAGCTCATGGACATACAAAGTCTTTTGTCCTTGAATAAGAAACCATCCGACATAGAATAGGGAGTAAAAGATCTCTCCCTAAGCGACCTTTCCTTTTTCTATTCTTCACGATCTTAAAAGTTTTTAGTGAAAATGGGGTTCTTGGGATATAGTATCTTCAAACATTCAAAACTCATCAATTTAGTAGACATTAATCAAAATATGGTTTCAAGACAAGGCATCCGTCATAACATTTTCTTTCGCCCTTTTTGTATTTTTTTTAAGTATTCGTCTTTTTGTATTGAATTACATAAGAAAAGTTTCAAGGAATTCAACCCATTTGGCATGTCATTTGTTCAACTTTCCTTGGGTACACTTGTTGTTATGTATATGACTTACTGGCAATAAAAATACTCTTTACCAGCACTTTACTGAATGACTGCTAAAGGTTTTTGCAATGCCAATTCAATGATCAATGTTTAATGGCCGGTAAATATTTCAGTGGCAATATTTATTGCCGCTAATAAATTTTTTGGTTGTTGCTAAAGATCCATTTTTACCATTACTAAAAAATGTAAGAGCCTGTTTGGATGGGCTTATGACTTATAGCTTAAAAGTCAAAAACCGTAAGTTCAGATTTCTAACTTGTGGCATTTGCTTTATTTTTGTTATTTTGACTTAAAAATAAGTGCATAAAAGAACTTTTTAAATTTACCTATACGAAAGTGCTTAAAAACTATTTTTACGCAAAAACACTTAAAATAAGTCAGCCCAAACAGGCTCTAAATAAGAATTTGTCCTAGATAAACTACTAATAGCTCTTTGGTACGGAGGAAAATCTGTATTTCCTCTTCCTTAAACGTCCTTTGCGAAAAGTGTTGGGTCAAGTCCCATAACGAGTGTGACCCTCATATTTAATTGTCAGTGTTGAGTTTGGTACTCTTAACACTTTGGCTTATTGTATTTTTTGAAAGGAATTA
>JACEIK010002700.1:28049-60507 GCA_018107945.1 Datura stramonium
AGATGTAAATAAATTGGTAATAGATCCCTTTAAAACAAAATCACATTTTCATTGTCATTAAATAAATTCTTTATGGGAGATTCTTTTCTTAACCGACATAAACCACCATTTAAATATGGAGTCTGATCTCTGCCTGATCAGCTAAGCCATCTCACACCTTATTGGGGTATGAGACATACATATCATAGTACTAGCAAGGATCCATAACATCCCGTACTAGGGGCATATAGGATTTGTCCCAACCAACGGAAACGATCCATCATCCAACGTTGGCATATGTAGTTTCAGGCATGAAGCCTTTTCGGTTATCAATACTACTCCCTTTTCATTACATAATGTGATTTACTTAAAATCATCATAAGAAATCAAGCTTGTCATCACCGATAATTATCATATCTAAATCATAGTCTTTCATCATCATAAGACCTTTAAATTCATAAGTCATCAAGTCATAGTCGTTTTTCACAACATCATAGCAACTTTCCTTGCTGAGGAAAAAACAAAATCATAAATAATAGAGTTTGACTCCTTTCAACAAAGTGATTTCAATAGAATTCATAGGAAGTCAAGGATAATATTATACATATGTAGGAGCTCAAAGAGTTTTGGAAAATCATTTATTATGGACATAACGTTCTTGACCTTAACCTTAACAATTCAAAAAGAAAGATATTTATGTGGAAATTTCATAAAAACATGGTGTGGGGAATGAATCAAAGTGTTCCTATACAAGAGTTAGCCTTACATACCTTATTCTTGGCCTCAAACTATCACCACGAAGAAACAATCCCTTCTATACGCCAATCTACAATAATTATATAGGTAGGAACTAAAATCAATAACTTAATGACAAAATTCAAGTCATAGAGGCATTTCATCGAAAACCCGAAGTGAGTAGGAAATTCGAGCCTCATATGGATGGGGTGTACTAATACCCGCCTCTTTTTATAGACCCTTAATAGAATACACACCAATTACATGTCTAGCCAACCGAACCACCTCCATCCTCAATGCCAAAACCATCCCCTAATCTTAACCCTAGGTCATCACATGAACTCATGGCTTCCTAGCACCGTCCCATGAGTCATGACCTTAGAACATCTCAAAGGATTATAAAACAATACCCATATATGATTTTAAAATATTAACTTACCTTGAAGAAAAGAGAAGTTCCCATGATTCCAAGCCCTAACACTCAAAAGTTGTTACCTTGCTAGAGGAGAGAGATGATTTTGATGTTAGAATCATGAAGAAATTCATGAATTTATGTTGCAATAGATTGAAGAATGCTTACCTAACCTCATGAGGGTTTTGGAGAGCTTTTGGGGCTGTTGGAGCTTCCCAAGGTGCTAACTGCGGTTTGGTCCACATTTTTGACCCTTCTGCTGACTGATCACTATTTCGTTTTGCATCCAATCCACGGCCCGCACTTCCAAAGGTGCTGGCCATATTTTGGTCCGCGGTTCACAACAGCTCGATAGTGCTTTAATAAAATGCCCATGACTTTTTACTTCGAACTCCGATTTAGGCATGCTTGGATGCCTTAGAAACTAGATTCATAGATATTTAATTTGATGGGTAGAACACTCAAAAATACTTTTTAAATTGGGAGATATGATTGTTTGAAGTTGCACCTTACACTAGATTTTCTGAGAAAAAAACTTCATTGGTGGGGGCTTTCAACCCAACTTTGCTCTATAGTTTCCCTAAGGTCTTAATTTACATCCAACGCACTTTCCACATTAAAGAATTGACCTTTACACCTAAGTATATCCATGTTCACTTATTTAGGATCTAGTTCACACGTCTAATGGTCCCGACCATAGCCGAAAAGTAAAGGGTATTATAGGGCTAAAAGATATCAACTCAAGTATCACAAGAGAAGGAGGAGAAGTTCAGAAATCAAATGATAGTTTTACAATTGGGAATGAGAGAATACAGAGGAAGTTGGCAAAACAAAAGGAGAAGGTTTGAAGCCAGAGGCATGTTCAGCTAGGTGACCAAATTGATACAAATAATATGTTTGCAGCACTGAATGATCAGGAAGAGCTACAGGATAAACTAGAAAAGAGCACACCTATTAGTCAAAGGGAAAGCCACAGAAGTGAGAAGAAAATGCCAGACAAGGAGGATAATGTTGAGGAAAGTCATGAGGAAAATAGTCAAACTACAGGGGAGAAGCCTGAAATTAACCAAGTGAAAGGAATAGGGGAGGGGAACAAAGAAGTAGTCATATGGACCTCAGAAGAGAAGGACAATATAGAACTGAAGGATGGCTCTCCTAATCCTATAAGCATTGTAGTGCATGAGGGAGGAAACAGTGAAGCATCAAAGTTGCTGGAGTTGAATGAAAGACAGTAACTTCTCAGCCAGGAGCAAGAGGAGGATGAAGACATGGAACCAAATATCAATAATGCCATACAAATAGGAGATTTATCTCCTAGACAAGGGGCCTTACTAAAAGCGGGAGGAAAGAAGAACAAGGGGCAGAATCCAATTATGCTACAAGTTCAAACAAGGAGAAGTAAGGATAAGATCTTTAATAGTGATTAGTGATTGATAAGATCTTATTTTGGAATATTAGATCCGTTAATACTCAAAATGCTTTTGAGAGATTAATGGATTTAAATGGAAGAAATCAATATTCAGTTATAACTCTGATTGAACCTTTTCAAGGTCCTGAAGGGTTAGATCAATACAAAAGAAAATTGCGTCTACTGGGTGGGGTGGAAAACTGCTCATCAAATATCTGGCTTATATGGAGAGAGGAACTAGAGGGTTGTTTCAGACACAATTCAATAAATTACAATACTTTTCAAGACTGGAAATATAAGCATTTATTTAACTGTCATATATTGTAGATGTTTGCCTATTGAAAGAATGGATCTATAGGAATAGATGGAAGAACTGGCTGGGAGTATCCATTTACCATGGTAGGGGTGACTTAAATGTTATATTAAATGTGGAGGAAAAGTTGGAGATCTCCCATTTACACAAGGAGAAGCTATAGATTTTGCTCAATGCATCAGTAATTTTGCTTTGATGGAAGTGAAAACCACAGAAAGCAAGTACACATGGTTGAATGGTAGAATTGAGAAGGAATCCATCTTCAAGAGACTTGACAGAGTTATGGGGAATTAAGAATTTCTAGACCTTTTGCCTACCTCTGAGGTGCATCATCTGATTAGGCAGGGATTGTATCATGCCCCACTACTGTCATATGTAGTACTGATCAACAAAACATAAACAAGCCTTTTAAGTTACTAAACTTTTGGACCAAGCATAACTAGTTTAGGAGGGTTGTGGAAGAAAATTGGTGCACAAATTTTGTGGGCAACCCATTTATTAAATACAACGCTAAGATTTAGAAAGTGAAGAAGGCTTTGGCAAGCTGGAGTAGGCAGACCTATAGGAATATATTTCAACGGATTGCCACATTGGAGGACACAATAAAAGTAAAGGAAGTTCAGGTGGAATTTGCCCCCAAAGATGAGAACATAATGCAATTGAACAAGGAAAAAATAGATTTTAAAAGGTACAGGGGAATAGAAAATGCATACTGGAAGCATAAGGCTGGTATGAGGTGATTTAAAGAAGGAGAATATAACACAAAATTCTTCTATTCATATGTAAATGGAAGAAAAAGAAGGTTGCACATAAGGGAGATTAAAATTACTCAAGGTCAATTATTGACTTCACAGGAGACAATAGGGGGGCTACAGTGGCGTTTTTTGAAGATCAATTTAGGAAAGAGGAGGATGTAACAGATTTTGGTATGCTAAATAATATTTCTAAGCTTATTATTGAAGAGGTAAATGCAAGGATGGATAGGATGATAGATCAAGAAGAAGTGAATATGATGGTGTTTGAACTAAATGCTGACAGTGCTAGTGGACCTGATGGGTTCTCAGGCAAGTTTAATCAAACATGTTGGGATATTGTTGGGAATGATATAACAAATATGGTGAAAGCTTTTTTTTATGGGCAGGAAATCCCCAGATTCATCACCCACACAAACTTAGTTATGATCCCAAAAAAGGAGAAACCTCAAACTATTGGGGATTTCAGACCCATTAGTTTGAGCACCTTTGAGAATAAGATCATCTCAAGAGTTGTGCATGGAAGAATGGTTGACTGCCTGCCTTAGATTATAACAAGAAATCAAACTGGTTTTGTGAAGGGCATGAGTATCATTAAGAATGTGTTGCTTGCACAGGAGATTATAAGAGATACAAATCTGAGGAAAAAATGACATAATATATTAGTGAAGCTGGACATGGCTAAGACATATGACAGGGTATCTTGGTTATATTTGACAAAAGTACTAAGAAGATTTGGATTCTCAAAAAGGATGATTGATATGATTTGGAGATTAGTGTCTAATAATTGACACTCAGTATAGTTAATGGATAGACCAATGCTTTTTTCAAATCATCTAGAGGATTAAAGCAGAGGGATCCTCTATCCCCTACTATTTTTATTATAGCTGTTGAAGTTCTAGCTAAGGGATTGAACAACCTCTACAATAATGCAGAGTTTAAGGGATTTGGTATGCCTAAATGGAGTCCACATATCAATCATCTTTTCTATGCAGATGACACTATCCTATTCTTTTCAGGGGACAAAAGATCTATAAGGAGTATGATTAGAGTTTTTGTTGTATATTGAGAGGGTGTCAGGACAGATTATTAATAAGGGAAAATTTTTCTTTTATCTTCATGAAAAGACCCCTGTAATAGTCACTCAAAGGATAAGAAAGTGGATAGGTATTAACCATGGATTCCTCCCTTTTAACATATCTAGGATGCCCTATTTTTTATCATAGAAAGAAGAAGGAGCATTTTGAAGACTTGATAAGAAAGATATCTAGAAGGATAATGGCTTCACATAACAGATTCTTCTCATAGAGGAGAGGTACATTTTAATTAACCACGACCTCCAATCTATGTTAATTTATCTGCTATCAGCAATGAACCCCCCCCAAAGGTGTAATAAATCAGATCCACAAGATTTTTGCTAAATTTTTCTGGGTACAAACAGGAGGAATTAAAGGAAGACACTGGGTGGCTTGGGATGACTTATGTGTTCCTAAGATAGAAGGGGGTCTAGGGTTCAGGTCTATACAAAATGTTTTTAAAGCTTTGATGGCAAAACTTTGGTGGAATTTTAGAACCTCTACAACATCCTTGTGGGATACTTTTATATGGAAAAAATACTATAAAAAAGCACACCCAGTCATTGCTAAAGCAAGTGGTGCATCACAGGTATGGAGAATGATGGTTCTCATCAGAGAAGTGGTGGAGCATGAAATATGGTGGCAGATTAAGGCAGGTAATGCTAGCTTTGGATTTGATAATTTGACCCAACAGGGATCTCTATATTACATTCAAGATGGGGAAAAAATGAGGAGGAACTGGAAGTGAAGGAGTTTATTCAGAATGGGGAGTGGGATAGAGAAAAGTTCGGAAGTAGACTATCAACTTATTTGACAAAGCATGTGATCAGAAATGTCAAACCATCTGACAATAGAGACAAAGATATACCTTGGTGGATGGCTAGCCACAAAGGAACATTCTTTATGAGCTTTGCTTATCAGATCATGAGGAAAAGGAAGGAGAAGATGCCTTGGTTAACAAATATATGGATAAAAGGGATTTCTTTTAAATTGAGTTTTTTATTTTAGAGAGTTTGAAGGAAAAGAATCCCTACTGATGATATATTATGGAAGATGAAGATTCAACTAGTGTCTAGATATTATTTGTGTGAGAATCACAAGCAAGAAACCTTGAACCATTTATTTCTAACAGATCTCATAGCATCTACGCTGTGGAAGCAGATTGCTACATGTGTAGGTTTCAATATGGATGGGATGCACCTATAGCAAATAATAAATACATGGTGGAAGACTCCAACCCCCATAAAGCTACAAGGACTATTCAGAGCAATGCCAATGATCATCATATGACATCTATGGAAAAGGAGGAATGCTAGAAGACATGGGAAGGACATTAACACATTCCAAATGACCATGATGATCCAACAAACTGCCCATAGGTTCATCAAATCCAGATATCCATGGATTGAAGTCCCTGCACAATGGGATGGAATTGTCAATGTCCTACAGCATTACAAGCCTAAGTTGTACTACAAAACAGTCAAATGGGAGTTCCCTATGAAGGAATGGATAAAGGTGAAGACGGATGGTGCTTGCAAAGGGAATCTGCGGCTAAGTGCATACATATTTTGCTTGAGAGATCCTAGAGGAAACCTAATGTATGCTGAAGCTCAAGTAATAGGCATTAGCAGTAACATGAAGGCATAGGTAAGAGTAGTGAAGGAGGGAATGAGATATAGCAGCAGTAAGGGACATAACATTGTTCTAGAGATAGACTCTTTAAGTTTCAAGAAAATATTAACAAGGACCCGACAGATCCCTTGGGAGATAGCTGAAGACATGGAGGAAATAATGTATATGATTGACAGTCCCAATGTGAAAATAAATCATATATATCGAGAGGCTAATCAATTGGCGGATGTCATAGCTGATTCAACATTAAATTAAGCAGATAGGAGAATACACACTAATTTCTAGCACTACCAACAGCATGCAAAGGAATTCTAAATACAGACAAAATGCAAACTCCACATCTTCAAATCAAAATGAGAAAGATCAGCCTAGATGACAATCAGGATGACATTGTTCCCGAAGGTACTATATAAGAGATAAACTAAACATACATAGAGAAGAGCTACCTAGACTACACTACTACAACAATCAAAAAGCGATACCAGCAAAAGGGAGCAAAGGAGTCAGATATGCGAAATAATGGCTACCAATGGAGAACCTATGATGTGAGAGGATTTGGGCAACAGATCTTCCCCGATCTTGGAACATCTTTTAGACCAATTGGAAGCTTCACTCTGATCAATCAAGGATTCACCAAAATTTTCACCTAGGGAGATGACAGAAAGTTAGATAAAAGAAAAAAAAGGATGTAAAGATGGAAGGTACCTTCTGAGCTGAATACGGAGCTCATCAATAGTGAGGATCGGGCAGCATGTTGATAACCCAGAGCAATAGGAGGAAGAACTAGCTACTAGCAAAAGGAAACATCGGATGAAGGTGAAGAGGAGACAAGAAACCCAAGTTCTTCGGTGTTCTGTTAGAGAACACCTGAGTTTGATGGGGTTATGTTGGGTTCAGGTCAAGAAATATTGGGTTGGTCGGTCAAGCCAGCCCAACTTTTTGTATTGGACTTATTTTTTGTTGATTGAATAAATAAAAGGACCATTGAGTTTGAAAATTTAATTAAAAAAAGCAATGAAACACTACTCTTTGTGTGCTTTTTGAACAAAATAAACTAGCAATATGAGGGAGAAATGGAAAATGACTGTTAATTTTTACAATAATAAAGCCATAGGTTTAAAGAAAGTTCTTTAATAGTAGTAAGTTTTATGAATAAAGTACCTAGTTAGACAATTAAAGTATGTCTAGAATTAAAGTGGTACATTTTTACATTCAATATTTTCAAATAATAATGCATACGAATTTGGATGAGTTTGAATGATAATTTTATATATAATATGTTAACATAACTATGTAAAAAGTGCGAAAAAAAAAGGAAAAAAAATTCCAACTAATTATATGTTTATTTGGTTTTAATTATATGCATTGTAGTGTAGTTAAACATGTTATTTTTTCTCATCTTTTAGATGACTAATTCTATTTATTCGGCACAACTACGTGAAGTTATTTTTTAAGTGACCTTTTAATTATTATTTTTATATTATCATCCTATATAATTAAATTATAATATTTATTTAGCTATTGCCGAATAGCCAGATGCATTCTTAGAGTAATAAAAAAAATTCTCTCTCCTCTTTCATCTATATGGATAACCAACAGTAACAAAATTTTGTTTTTCCACACACGCCATCTAATGGGGATGCCTGTCGAACTATTTCCGTTGCATATTGACCGTCCTCCCGACCCAAGCATGGGGACTACTAAGATCCCTAAAGCAACTCCCCCAAAATCCAATAACATGAATATTGTCTTTGGTTTCCAATCTCTAATTTTAAACCAACGGAGAGAATCAGTGAAGACAATAATCAAAATTGTAATGGGATGCTAACAGTGATATTTAATAATGAAAACTACTATCATATCACAATAGAAGAGTGTAAGTTTACTATCACTGGAAGATTTTGAAAACTAGATCACAAATTGAAACTATTTGAGCCACCGCAAAAGAGTGTTTCCCCCTTAAGGGATCAGTGAAAATTGTGTATATGAAAACCATAATGTATTCATTGATGTGTATAATGAAGAAGATTTCAAAACCATCTACTTCAAACATCTTATTGAGATTGATGGACAACTAATGTGGCTAAGCAGGTGGACACCTGATTTTACTCCAGAAGAGGATAACCGTCTTACCCTAGTATGGGTTTTGTTGGCAAAACTTTCATTTCACCTCCACCCATTGAAATATATAAAGAAAATTCTGAGCCTCTGTTGGAGTGCCACTCGCATTGAATATATAAATAAAGAAATGATCTAGATCTAGCATGGAGAAATTTAAGGTTGAAATTGATTTTATGGAGACTCAATTAGACCATGTATGAGTTGGCCTTAGTAATGCTATCAATCCCTTTCAAGGTTATAAAGAGAAAATTGATTATGAAGCAGTCCTTAAGTATTGCAACTATTGTAGATTATAAGGTCACTACATGAACCAATTTAGAAGGATGGAAAAAGACAAAGCTGAAAAAGAAAAGATGGAGAATGTCAATCAGGAGAAAAAAAAGAATAGCAATGCCCAAGAAAATAATGTTGATAAGGTCTTAAAACCTCCTAAAGAAATAAATGGGCCTCGGAATGATGCAACGACCAAAGAGACAAATGTGATCAGGCAAAATAGAAATCAGAATAGTGCACAGAAACAAAGAGGAAGGGAGGTGCAAGTTCATAGGAATATCAGGAATTTTAACAAAAAAGAAACTAGTGCCACCCAAAACAAACTTAAAAACCTGCTGGAGCTATCTTTGGGGTGGAAAACTACCACTCATTAATAAGGAGAGTAAACATGTTGGAGATGAAAAAGGGAAAGAAAAAGAAACTAGTTCAGGAAACAACAATGTTTCCACCAACACTTTTTAGAATTAGAGTAACACTTAGACTCAGCAATAACAACTGGAGGATACCAATCAAGTAATAGAAATTGCTATCAAGGATCCTAATGCTCTTCAAGTGGTCCTGTTTCAAGATAATAAAGATATGCAATATGATGAACTCTAATGAATAACTAAAATGAAGAAGAAAGGAAAACTACAGAAAGAGAAATCAATATCCAATAAAAAAGATTTCACTTAAAATAGATTCATGGACCTGGAGATGAAAGATGGAATAAATAATTAAGAACCGGGAAAAAGAAAACATCTTAGGATTAAAGGGAACAAACAAGATCAATGCCAAAATAACAACCCTTCTGATGATGAATAGGCTGATAATACATCCTTGAAGAGGAAGAAAGCAACGCTGGATCTTCTAATGAAGAGGCAAATATATTGATTAATACTATTGCTAGCAAAGACACTGATATAGAGAAAAAAGTCATAAATAAAATCTTTGTGGAGGAAGGATTATGTCCAATAACTATCAAGAAAAAAAAATAAAGAAGGGACTGTGGAGACAAATTTGTCACAAGTTCACAAAAGAAAATTCAACATAAACCTCTTACATTTCAGTTTTAGATGATTAAGATCCTCAATTAGAATATTAGGGGTATGAGATCCCAAAATGCTAATGAAAGACTGGTATATCTTTTCAAATTACATAAAGTATTTTTTATTTCTTTACAAGAACTTTTTTTGCAGGATAGCTTAATTAAGCATTACAAAAATATGCTAGGAATGGATGGTTGCTTTGCTAACAACAGTAATAAAATTTGGCTTTCTAGAGTACTAATATGAACTGTAATATATATTCTAATCATACTCAGATGGTCACTAGTAACACTAACACTGACCTATTTATTTCATCTGTATATGCTAAGTCTAAAACTATAGGTAGTGAGGATCTTTGGGCTCATATAAGAGCTTTTTCATCCCTGGATTATATGTGGTGACTATAATAGTATTATCAATCTTGATGTAAATTTTATAGGCACACCATATAGATTGAAAAAGTGTCCTCCTCATTTTGGATGACTGTGGTCTATCTGATATAACTATTTTGGAATAGTTTAGTCGGTGTAGTGAGAGAAAAAACAAAGCTATCATCTGAAAAATATTGAATAGGGTATTGTCTAATAATTATTGAACTAATTATTCTAATAGTATTGTGGTGTAACACCCCACAAGAATCAGTTCAGACCATTGCCCTTTGTTGGATCTCTACTAATAACGAGGACAATAACTTTGTTAAATATTTTAAGTTTCTTAATTTTTGGGTGGATCAAGATGATTTCTATTAGGTGGTTAGACAGACCTGGAATATTTAGATTAAGAGTAACTTATTTTGAATTATCCTTCAGAAGCTTAAATTATTAAGCAAGACTCTTAGTGATTGGTCCAAGAATCAGGCTGGTGTTATTTTTAGCAAGGCGGCCAATTGGAGATAATAGTTGTCAACTGTGAGGATAAATGAATGCCTTTTTTAGACCAAAATGATAAATATAGTTGAAGATTGGGAATTGACATGGGTGGGGAATGATTCCTGCCATTGGGATAGAGCTGCCACCAATCTAGCCAGCATTTGGATTGCTCGCCTAAACTCTTCATCTGCAAAGCTTGGTTGGTGAGGAAAGGATGTTGGGTCTACCACTGGGGAGGGAGAAGATGGCCTAATTGAGTCTAGAATGACTCTCAACAAGGCAAAAAATGTATTAAGGGTCCACCACATTGTGCTAGATAATATTTTGAAATAAAAATTCTAACTCAAAAATGGTATATGAAGGGTGATGAAAAACTAAATATTTTCACAATATAGTGAAAGGTAGGAGAAAGCAATCAAACATTTATAGGATCAGTGTTGATGATCAATGGGTGGAAGGAGATAACAATTAGGTTCTGTTACTGTGAACTTCCCCCAACACTTGATCAAAAATGAAGATAAAGTGGTAGATATGAATCTAATCAATTTGGGCCCCAAACCGATTACTGATGAGGAGAATAACATGTTCACTGAGTACCCTCATAAGACGATTCTAAGAAGACTGATTTTAACATAAATTCAAATAGCACCGTAGGCCCATATGGTTTTAATGGCTTCTTTTATCATAGAACCCCGAAGTTTATATGATTAGATATTGTTAAGATGGTCATGGTTGTAATAAATGTACAACAACTTCCTAAATTCTTGACTAAACTTGCTTAGTTCTTATTCTTAAAACTAACAATCCTTAGTCCTTTTTTTATTTCAGGCCTATTATCTTGAGTAATGTATCCCAGAAGATTGTCTCTAAGGTTTTCAAATGATAGGCTATCCAGAATTATTCTTAGAATTATTTCAGAAAATCAAAGTGGATTTGTGAAAGATTGATCTATTGGAAGAATGTACTACTAGGACAAGAAATCATCCACAATATTAGGATACCAAACAAAGGAAGACCTTTTTTATAAAATTGGACACAAACAAGGAACATGCCAATGTCATGGAATTTCCTCTATTTAGTCATGAGAAGGATGAATTTTCCTGAACAATGAATTATTATGATATGAAATTTGTTGCCCAACATATGGTACTTAGTGATTATAGATGGAAGGAGACATTGATTCTTCAAATCTCAAAAGAGTGTAAAATAATGAGATCCAATTTCACCCTCTTTATTTATAATAGTTGTTGAAGTACTAACTAAACTTCTTGATAGTTTATACAAAAATCCAAGGTACATTTTAACATGCCTCCAAATGAACTTAGGATTAACCATCTATCATATGCTGATAATATCATTATATTCAGTGTAATAAAGAAATATACTATACAATTCATTATGGATGCCCTTAAAAGATATGAGATTTATTCTGGACAACTTATCAATCATAAGAAGAGTTGTTTTCTAATGGCTGATGATATTCCAGAAAAGAGAAGGAATATCTAAAGTACTGAAATTTCAATAGAAGGTATTCCCAATAATCTATTTGGGATGTCCTTTATTCTCGGGAAGAAAAAGAGTTTATTTTTCATAGATATGGTCACTATGATTGTGTAGAGAATTGATTCTTAGAAAAACAAACTTCTCTCTACTAAAGGAAAAATGATTCTAATCAGACATGTTTAGTACAATTTCAATACATCTACTATCTATATTTCAACCTCCCAAAATAACTTTCCAAAATATTGAGAAGGTCTTTGCTAATTTATTTTGGGGAACCGAAGAAGGCAAAAACAAGTATCACTGGTCTTCATGGGAGAAGTTATGTGCACCAAAAACTAAGGGAGGCATTAGAGGAGATCCATGAAGGACATTTCAGATATTTTTGCACCTAACTTTGGTGAAATTTTAGAGCCAAACCTTCCTTGTGGAAAAATTTTATGAAAGAAAAATACTGTCAAGGGTACACCCAGTAGCTAAAAAATGAAATTATTCTCAATCCCACACATGGAGACGGATGATAAGATCAGAAGCAAAGTAGACTATTTTACCACTTGAAAAATTCAATCTGATTCCTATAGCTTCTGATGGGATAAGTGATCTGGCTTTGAAAAATTGGCTGATTATGAAAATGCTTTCACTTCTATCAACATCCTGGTTTTTGACTATGAAAATGCTTTCACTTCTATCAGGCTCCTGGTTTCTAATTTTATAGAGGATGGAAGATGGAATATCATTAAGTTATCACATATTCTCCCTTCTAATAAAGTGCAACTGATTTAGGGAGTTACAACTAGCTCTCCTCAATTAAAGGATAGTCCAATTTGGACAGCTTCTTTAGATGTGAGATTCAACTGTAACTCTTCTTGGAAATAATTGTGAATTTATCATAATACCTCTCTAGTTAATAGAATGATCTGGTGTAAGAGTTGTCCTTTTAAATATTTTTTTCTTTTATAAACTTCTAAAACACAAAGTGCTAGTGAATAAGAACTTAAAGAGGTTTGGATGTAATATTCACTCAGAGTGTGGCTATTGCATCAACTCCTTGTATGAGTATGAGGAATATATCTTTTGTAAAGTAAATATCAGCAAGAAAGTCTGGAAGCATTTTAGCTAGCTTATAGGGATCAAAATCAATTAGGAAGATATGAGACGTATTGACTAAAATGGTGGTTGCCAAAGCCTTCTAAACCTATATAAAATTTGGTGTTGTAGGTTGCTCTTGGCATCATTATTTGACATATTTGGAAAGCAAGATGTAAAAGCAAATATGAGAGTGTTAGGATATCTTCTTATAGTATCATTCTAAATATTAACCAACATATCATCTAGGTGACTCACAAACAATTCTCAAGGATCCTACCCTTTAAGAAGAGCCTTTATTTCTATGGTCTTACGGAGAAGGTCGGACCTGTTGTTGTTAGTTTTTCTATTAAGTGGAAACTACCTGAGCTTACTGGATAAAGCTAAACTCAGATGGTTGCTCGAAAAGTAACTCAAGCCTTAGTAGTGGAGAAAGTATAATTAGAAAATCTCAAGGAATCAATGCTTATGTTATTAATCTGGCACATATGTATAACAATCTTGCAAAGGCCTATGCTCTTTTGGCTAGCTAAATTGGTGTAGAGATAAAGGTATAAGAAAAATAGATATATAGAGTTATTCTCTTATGTTGGTTAGCTATATTCATAATATTAAGCATATAACTTGGAGTTTTCAAACAATTATACTTGACATTAGAGATGTCTTGAACTCCTTTGAAGAATTTACTTTCCAACATTAGTTAGGGGAGGCTAATAATGTAGTTGCACTTTTTAACAATGTATTGGATTCCACTAATTCAAGATGGTTCTATGAATTTTCTCAATTTCCATTAAATGCTAAGGGTAATTATAAGATGGGCAAAATTGGCATGCCCTCCTTTATAGTCAAGACTTTCTCAAACTCCTTTAGCATAGATAGGCAACTTGAAAGATTGTATCTTTTTGATGTTCTATAATATAACTTGTATAGCTTCAAGGGAGACAACTGTATAATTTACATCTCCTCTCTACTTAGAACATATTTTTTTGTGAGCTTATTTGCTAACCTACTATCATGGCTAGGTTGCAGTCTGTTCCACCTATTGTAGGCTAAGAAATTTTGGGCAGCCTAAATTTCTCCTTTTGTAAAATAATTTTTATAAATTTATGCAGGTCCATGCTCAATGAGCAGTGATGGACAAGATTTTTTTAAAAAAAAATTGCGAAATAGTTACATAAAAAATGTTTCTTCTATCCAAAAATGTTTTGAATCATATTTTTACTTTTGATTATTGGTATCTTATTTATTCTAATTATTACTTATAAAAATTGATTGCTTTTTGCAGTTTGACCGCTCTTTGTTGTTGCTGTATTTTGGAAGAGTGCTGTTGTTGCTGCTTTTAATTGCTGTTGTTGCTGCTTTTAATTGGTTGGATGTTCCACCTACTCAAATATAATGTGTTTAATAAACTTGTTAGTATTTATGTATTTTATTTCTCAAGCTTTAAGATGGTTATATAATGAATAATATTCCTATTAGACAACTTTGAAGTGCAAACTTTGTATGAGGGTTTTCTTAATTGGAGACACGTTTGTGTATTTTTAATGAAATAAAAACTGTCAGCTTGTTATATTACAAATAATAAAACTATATGATTATTGAAATTTTGATGTATTTTTAAGATTTTGATTCTTGACGATCTTTTAATTATTTCTAGTTGGGTGTTGAGATGTTAACAAGATTGTTTACCCATAAATTTGTACTATTGAATTTGTACTGAGGTCAAGGACATGCTATATATTTTGACCCACGAATTCAATTTTATAAAAGTGGTTAAAGTTATGCTAATGTGATTAACGTGAGAGAAACACAGAGAGAATATTCAAAAATAAAAGGATCCAGAGCAAAGGATTTTAATGTGAAGCTTTAGGAACATCTCCTCATCATTGACACCTCGACTCCACGTGGCATAATTTGTCTACTTCCACATATTCGATACAATTTTTTCCTTATAGATAGTGCCCTCTATTTTCGAATACTTATCAAGAAGAATTCAAAAAGTGAAAGAGTTATCAAGACCTTCTTTTACATGGAAAAGCACTTGAAACATCCTTTGATGGCAAAGAATGTCTCTCCCATCATAATAAATGTGACTTGCAACACATCATTCAATTTGCTGTCAGGAATAATTGTGTTGATTGAGGTCATGATTACCTCTTTCCCCTATATATATAGCATGGAGCTTCACATATGAAATTTTCTCTACTTTCTTTCATTACTCTTTGCATCTTCAAACTTTCATATTTTTCAAGTATACATCTCTTTTGAATCTTTATCTTTTTCTAAATCATCATATTTTTTCATATATGAATTATTTTAAAAATATCAGTCGGCCTAGTTCGTCTTCTTTGATAGGAAGTGGGCCAAAAAAAATCAAAGGATTCGATGCTTCTCCTCTCCAACCTATAATGGAGATGATATTTCTGAGGTCTTAGAACTTTCAGTGAGACTTCAGTACCCGGGTCACCTCCACCAGCCAAGGTTGATCGAGATAAACTTGCTAGTAAGTATGTCTCGCCGATCACTAAAGGTCACCTTCAAACTGTCTGGGCTTATTATGGATGGTTCATAGGGAAAGTCCATATCTCCATCCCCAAAAAGTTTGAGAGTGTGAATTTTTACATACCAGGCCATTTTTGCGTATACAATTATACTTTTACCCTCGATTTTGGTCGTCCAACCATTGATATGGTAATTTTTCAGCTTTGCCAAACTTATGGGATTAGTCTGGCCCAAGATATTCTTTCTATCTGGAGAGGCAAATGAGGCTAACCAACCTTTCTCTCTAGACCATCTCATCCTACTTTAATCCGCTCATTTCTTCTAAGGCAGTATCCTGAATCTAACCCACCGAGTAAAGAAAGTCATTCTATCTAGCCTCAATAACTATTAAGATTAAGGATGGATGGAAAGATTCATGGTGGTGGTGATGAAACATTTAGTTTCGGGTATTTTGATCTCAAAATTATGGAACCTCCTTTGTAAATTTCTATCACTGAAAAACTTATCTTTTTTATGCTTCTCTTTTTAACTTCTTTAATCTCATGACTAACTTTAATTGTAAGTTTACTATTCATCTCCCAAGTGGACACCTTTAGATGATACCCCCATCAAAGAATGGGTATAGAGTACCTTGCATATTTCAAATTCCTAAGGGAGGACCTGGAAGTCCATTTATGGCTTTAAGGGGTGGAAGCGCAAAAACATTGATAATTGTGTTTAGTTACTAGTTTATCCAGATTAATAGCTACGATTTAATTTTACAAAATTATTGCAGGCCTTCCAAAAGGCTCCTCCAAGGGAAGGATCTGAGGAGTCCCGATTACTTCAAAAGAGGTGCCAGCTCTTGTGCGGCAGATCCTTAAATGGGTTGACAACCCAAACATTGTCATTGAAGGGAATGCTTTGGCCTTGAATGCCCCTACCCCCAAAAGGCAAAATACTGATCAAGTCTTGCCTACTAATAAGGGTAAAAGACCACTTGCTTCTACTTCAAGTGTAGAAGAGATCATTCGAGTGTCACTAGACTTGGATGATTAAAAAAACAAGTGATGTTTCACCCATATTTAAATTCAAGTTGATTAATGTCTTTTCAGCTCTAACAAATAATCCGAAGAATAAAAACAGTCCCTATCACGGTCCTTGAGGAGATGCATATATTTTCCTAGCCAGTATCCATTGCCAATTATCTCCATCCTTTACTAACTTCTAAATACCAAGAAAAGATGGATAAGGTCTCTTCGGCATGCTTTTTGAACAAACTGGCTCAGGATTGTCTAAGGTAAGGATGTTGCTTCACCGTCTTTTTAATTTCTTTCATTTTTTATCATCTTTACACTAAAATGCTTTGTATATCGTGTAATGTATTAATCTCCTAAAGGTTTCAGCATATGCTCAAGGAGTAGAGTGATCTAACTATCGAGAAGAAAGGTTGAGTTAAAAAATGGCAGAATGGGAGGCTAAATTTTTTGAGGTTGAGGCTTTGAAATTAAGATTTTCTGAAGTCGATGCCCTGAACACCAGACTTGCATAGGTTGAGGAGAAAAATGATGTATTCAATCGAGAGGCTAGAAACCTAAGTACAGAGGTCGTCAACCTTAAAAAAGAGAAAGTTGTGCATTTGGAGGCTCTTGAGGTCGGAACTCAGAGGGAGTCTGAATTAGTGGAGAATCTTTGAGTTCAAGATGAGTCATTGTCTTGTCAGGAGACCAGGGTAGAGAAGTTTGAGAATAGGGTGGAATACCACAAGAAGAGGGTAAAAGAGGAGCAAGCATACAGTATTAAAACTAAAAAAAATATTTCCATTCTTTATGAGCAGAACAAAATGCATGTGCATCACCTCGAGGAAAAGAAAGTCAATATTGGCTCACTCAAGAACCGACACAAATTGCAAATAATCCACGAAACTTGAGTGATGTGGCAGAAAACATTGGAAGAGGTTAAGGTTGGGTCTATAGACATTGATGATCATACTATAAAAGCCCAGTCCCTAGTGGAACTTACGGGGAATGGGCTTCCTGAGTTGGGTTTGGAAGATCTCGCTTCTTTTGATGATGATGACCTTCTAAATTTTTATATCAAAGAAAAACAGGAAGAAGGAGATGATGAAAACCTTCCTGAAGACTTGCCTTCTTCCTGCAATGAGAACTAATCTCAGCCTCTGGCTTTCACTTTACCTTCTACTGCGGATCTTCCCGTCTTGTCTGCTGAAGTTCAAGAAAATCCTCGAGAGCTTAGAGTGACCTGGGATGTTTAGTATTTATTTCTCTTTCTTTGTATCTTGTATGCTTCTGGCCTTTTAGTGCCCATTTTAATGAAAGTTTTTTAGTTTTCCATACTTATTTTTTTTATTTATATTATGTATGTATTAAATTCTTATTTGGATTTTGTGCATTTGATTTTATGAACATGTTCCTTGATACGGTTCTTATCCGGATATGTTTTTTCCTTGAATATTTTGTTGTACATGCTTTTTCCTTTGGACGTTTGAGGCTTGTTTTGTTTATTTTATGTAGTTTATTAAGGGATTATGTTCATTTGGCTTTGTCAAGTTGATTTTGGATTTTTTTATTTGGGAGCTTTGCTCAATAGGTTTCTGAGTTACTTTGCCTCCGTATGACTTCATTTTTTAGGGCCCTTGTATTAAAATATTATGTAACACCCCGAAAATTTCTAGGACTAGACTTTAGATTTAAAACTTTATCATGCAGAAAATTGAGAAAAATGATCGCAGTACGACTCGTATAATGGAGGTACGAGTTATACCCAGGCTCGTAGCAGGAGTGTGGAGGAGATCAGTTAATGTAACTTCAGAAACCATGACATTAGGGTAAGACTCATGCTATCCTAGTACTGATCATACAGACCAGTCGTATAATAATTCAGAAATATGGTCATAAAAAATTCAGGCTAACCACGAGTCATGGTATGACTCATGGTTCGGCTTTATGACTCGTAGGATGAGTCCTGAGAGAGCTAAAAGGAAGACTTAGGACTGAACAACGGATCGTAACACAAGTCATGGGATGCAGGTACGAGTCCTAGTAGGCATCCGTGGAAAACATTAGAGAAATGGTTTGGAGTAGAGTCCCTAATCACGAGTGGTGGTAAGAATTGTAGCATCATGGTACAACTCGTAGACTTGGTGGTATCATCTGAGGGGCAGAAGTTCTATTAAATATTTCAGGGGCAATTTTTTAAAACCCTATCATCTTAACTCCTAAACTACATCGTATTAGGATTACTTAGGAGGGATTTTAGAGGAATAATCGATCTTTCCCCCTCATTCCCTTCCAAACCAGATAGAAGAATTTACGGAGAACTCAGACAGTTCATCTTAGAGCAAAAGCTAGGGCTTGCAGATTTCCTTCTCAGATTCTCAAGATTCTTCCAAGAAATTTTCCTCCAGGTATGTGGGATTTCAACAAGAGAATGCTCTTCCTTTGTACCCCAAAACTCTTACAAAACCCTATCAACTCTAGTTCTCTAAAGATCAAAGCTAGGGTTGTTCTTCATTTAGATTATGGATTTTCTTTCTTGTCATGATCCTTGTGAAATCTTGAGGGTTATTGCTAGAAATGATTCATGTTGATATCTCTTTCCATGAAATTTGTGTTTTAGCACTAATCGGTAAATGTGATTTGGAAGATCTTTCATAATTGTCTAGATAAGAATGTTGCTTGATTCTGATAATTACCTTCTAATTACAAAGATAGCACAGGTATATGATCAAAAGTTGATTTATTAATTATTCAGTCTCAGTCAGTACTTAGCATTTTCAGTATCTTAGAAAAATGTCATCTAATCAATTTGACTATATTTAGTCTCTTGAGGAGTTTAGTAAAACTCTGTAGTCTCAGTTATCAGTCCTCAGGTTGTTCTTTAGATGATTACGACATTTCAGATAAAGTAGCTCTGGCCAGTCTTAGAACACTTAGCTTTCAGTTATCAGGTCCTTCAGACTCTCAGGGTACTTTCAGATAAGTATTCCTGACTTAAGTCTCAGGACATCAGGTTCGAGCTATTAGCCTAGCAGTAACAATTAGGTTTTCCAGTAGGAGTAGGATTTAACACCAAACGGGTCGGGGTTCAATGCACCTAGGTTCCTAGAACTACGTTGCCACTGTAGGTTATTAGCCCGACTGGGCCTCATACAATGATCACCTAGCTCAGGCACTATACCCTGTCAAGGTATAGTGGGCTTTCACCAATGGGGTATATAGATCGGACTCGACATTTAGCTCACGTGGTTATATTTTCGTTACAGACTCTCCCACTTGTTAGTTCAACCTAGTATAGTCTCAATTTATTCAAATTACAGGATATAGTTATGCTCCTCAATCAGTACCTGTGATACACTGTTACAGTTATATTTAGTACTTATCAGTTCTGTTTTATATTACTACTGTTTTACTTATATCTCACGTACTTAGTACATTCAAAGTACTGATGCATATTTTTCATGTTGTATCGTATTATGATATAGGCGCAGGTTCTCCATCTCAACATCAACAGTAGTTTCCTTCCGACGATTTTAGCAACAATTTAGTTGGTGAGTCCTAATCTTTCGAGGACGAGAGTATCTTTTCAGTTCAATTTTTCTTTTGAGTTAGAATTTAGAGTTAGCTAGGGGATTGTCCCAGCAGCTCGTCAGTTCTTAGATGGCTTTCATACACAGTATTGTTTCAGTACATTTTGCAGTTGTCGCATAAATTTCAATATCTTATTAGTTATTTCTTATTTTTGAGAAAAGTTATTTAGTAATGTTTCCTCAACTTCTGCTTCTATTTAATTTAGTACACCAATGTGATGTTAAGCCATGGGTTGGCTTGGGGTCACTTGTGGCACCAAGTACCATGTCGCGTCCAGGGTGTAGACTTGGATCGTGAAAAACTTGGTATCAGAGCACTAGGTTTAGAGTATCCTACGTGTCTAAAAGCCACGTCATTTATATTTTTTTTATGTGTGTGAAGCGCGCCACACTTATAAGAGGGAGGCTACAAGACGTTATTAGAAAAAATTTCTTTTGTTCATAATCCTTACGTGCGTTGGGCTAATCTAAAAAACGTTCTCCTAATTCATACTCTACTCTTTTCAGATAACTATGCCTCCAAAATGAGAAAATGAGGAAGGAGGACAGGGAACGCTAACTGGCCCGCCCCACCAGCTCCCGTATCCCATCAGGACGACCAGGTGTCTCCCTCAAAATTTCGGGCAGCAATTCAAATGTTGGCTCAGGCAGTGACCAGTCAGGTCAACCAACAAGTAGTGGTTCCAGTCAACACCAATGGGTCTACAACTGCAGCCAGGGTCTAAGATTTCACACTTATGAACCCTCTGGTATTTCATGGATCTAAAGTTGATGAGGATCCACAGGAGTGTGTTGATGAGGTACAGAAGATCACCCAAATCATGGGTTTCACCCTATAGAGAGTGTCAATCTAGATGCCTACTAGTTAAAAGGGGTGGCACTGATGTGGTACAAGCAGTGGAAAGAGGGAAGGCCGACTAGAGCAGTTTCGGTGGAATGGAATGAGTTCGCTATGGCATTTCTGGATAGGTATTTTCCTCGGGAGTTGAGGGAAGCTAAGGTGGAAGAATTTATAAACTTTAGGCAGAACAATATGACCATAAAGGAGTATGCATTGGAGTTCACTCGGCTGTTGAGATATGCTCCGGAAATGATCGGTGAGCGTAGGGCTCATATGCTTAAATTCGTTAATGGAGTTTCTGATTTGGTGCTCAAGGAATGCAGAACTATGATGCTTATTAAGAACATCAACCTCTCTATTCTTATCATTCATGCTCAACACATAGAGGTGGAGAAGTTGAAAGAGATTGAGAGGTAGAACGAATGGGTGAGGATAGGACAATTTGAGTATGCCAACAGAGGTTAAGTGGGAGTAGTCAACCACAGCAGTAGCAGCAGAGACCTCCAGCACCCTCATCATCCAGTGCCCCTTCTTTCTTGTCCCACAAGGACCGAAAGGGTGGATAAACAACCTCCCAGTCCCAGAGTAACGTCTCCAGCAGCCGCTTATTTCCAACTTGTCCTAAATGTGGAAAGAACCATCTGGGTGAGTGCCGCATGGGCAAGGATGGTTGCTTTGGATGTGGCCAGTTGGGTCATAGATTGAGAGATTGTACGTCAGTAGGATGAGGGAGGACTCAATCTACTACCTCACAACCCCAGTAGAACGTCCAACTCAGCAGGATACTACTTTAAATACGGGTGGCGACCAACGGTAAAATCATTTTTATGCTTTGTCTTCTTGTCAGGATCTGGAGAACTCACCTAATGTGGTTATGGGTATGTTACGCCTTTTCCATATTGATGTATATGCTTTGTTAGATCTAGGAGCCACACTTTCCTACATGACTCTATATGTCTCCATTCATTTTTCTATTAGTCTAGAAGTCCTCTCAGAACCATTTGTTTGCGTCCCAGCACACGCGCAAGCATACACAGTCGTACAAGTAATACAGTGGTCCTTTTTCAGAGCCGGATGTCGAACCCACAGATACTGGACTATCTCAACGAATTATCAAGTTCAAGTGTAAAATTAACCTTCAAAAATGTTGATTATAAAAATTTCGGGAAGTTCTAATTAAGTCTAGGGATGATCACAAAATACTCAAGAAACAATATAAGAAGCAACTAGAGTTAAGGCCTTATAATCATGCAATGCTACAATTCACAATGGTTCGAGTATGAAAACTTTAGTTGTTGTCTCACATAATTAAAATGCTATGTTCATGGTATTTCAAGCCTCTAAACACGAAAAACTAGTCTCACACCTACATCGTTGAGATGGGATGTGACGTCCTAATTCGTGAGCAATTTAACTACATGGAAGTGGTTTATAGAGTTTGTGCCCGTGATTATGGAGTTTCGTACCTCTAATCATTTAACTAGACTTAGCTTCACAACTATTTCTACGAGTGGTGATGTGAAAATTCTAAGTCGGTGTCTACCTCATCCCGTTTTAATAACCAAGCAAGGAAAATTATGTATAATGTTTATCCTAACCGCTAATCCCATCATAAATATAAGAACTTGCTCCTTACATTCTTATGTTCTAGCCTAGGGTTACTCTTTCGATCTTTTACCTAAGCTTAACGAGTTTGTTTTCATGGTGATCAAGCACAAAAACAACAGTAATAAAGAATGTCAAACAAAACAACAACTAAAACTCAACCAGATAAAGAATTCATGCAATTACAATCATATTACGTAGCCTCAACCCTGTAGGAAGGGTTTTAGCCTGTCATGCCCCACCTTAGGAGGCATGACTGACACCTGGTGCACTACTGGGATCTAAACTGGCTTGACTGAGCTTATGCACCTCTGGTGCATGTCTAATCTTTAAATCAAGAAAACAACGGGCTATATCTCGGCCGTAAACACAACCCTCAGTCGACAAGGCCTTGTAGCCACCTGTAAAAGAAAATAGCTAACCACAAACAGGTAACAACAGGGAATCCTATACGGGCCGACAAGGCCACATGATGTCTAGTTATAACTGTAAAGTAAATCCAGCACTAAACTAAGCTATGGCCGGCAAGGCCGCTAACTAACAGCTAAACAAGGCCCCACACAGCTAACACATAGAATAAAATATATATGGGCCCCACACGACCAACCAAAACTAACCACAGGGATTCTGAAATTAATCTGCAAGCCTCTAGGAGTGATATAATGATCGAGACAAGGCCCCCATCTACCTGTAAACTGTACAAGCAAAAAGGAGTAGACCTTCTAGCTATTAGCTGCGGAGGAAAGGAGCTGACTGCTCTGCTAACTCTGGCTGAAAGCTAAGAAGATCCTAGTCCACGTCTATTGGCACCTGCAGGCAAGTAATGCAGCGCCCCAGAAGGGCGTCAGTACAATATGTACTGAATATGTAAAGCAGTAACTTTAAATAACTGAATGAACTAAAAGGAAACTGAAAGTAACTTAAATGTAAGGAACATAGATACTACTTGAATAGATGACTTTCTGCTGTCTAATCTATCAGTAAGTAATGCAAACAAGAACCTTACCTGGCCCCCCATAAGCCGGAAGGTACAACCAACATAGAATAACCCACCCGGGGCCCCCATAAGCCATGACGAGTACACTTCAATCTATATACCCCTACAAGGTCACACTGGGTCAACTAATAACTAAAGTCGTCCTACCAGTCCCTTGGGTATGCAACTGAGCCCACTCGGTCCTTGAACTGTAGCTGTGTCTGAGTCCAGTGGACTCCTGATATCTGCACCCCGGGCACCAGGCTTGACAGGGGTGTGGTGCCGATATGACATATAATAGTACAGCCATGGAATGGACTGTATGAGGACCTGGGACCCCATCTTCATCCCTCGCGGATGGCATATCACTCCTTGGAGCGACGTCATCTCGCCCCTGACAGGCGTCGACACTGCTAGTAACCCTGGGGTTGGTTATGGAGGGCTATACAGGGCAAAGTCAATCCCAAGATAAACATAGAATACTAATATCAGCTAATAACAACAGCTAATCACAATAGATATGCTTCTGGCTCTCTTATTGAGATTCAAATTGAGTTATAATGCTAAAGGAACTAACTTGCTGAAGGAATTCGCCTAAACGTACCTCGATCGCCGATTTATGATTAACTGATGAGTTTCAGTTCGTATTCAACAACTCTTTCCAACTGTAAATGTATTAGTGGGAGAATGAGACTAGTTTAATACTCAATTTGGATGAAAATGATAATTTTTAATACTAATATTAACTATACTTCAACTTAACAAAATATGGTCGAAAACGTATAATTTCTCGAGAGTTCAAAAGGGAGAAATGCTTACTTGAAGCCTTTGATCATATAGAAATTAGTTTGGAGCAATTCTGACAACTTTTTCTTGACGGGACTATGATTTTCCGGGTGAATTTTATGAAAATAACTCCATAATAATGCTCCCTATGGGCTTAGAACTCCATACCCGAAGTTAATCTAAATTTGGACGGTGTTTGATAGCATAAACGGATGAAAATCTATTGAAAATCTCGCTCCCTACTCTCTCTGGCTGAATATATTCCTTTGAAATAATTTGAAATGAATTAAAGGACTATATATATATATATATATACACGCGGTGGCAGGGGGCGTCCCATGCCTTTCAAAGTGTCACAGGGTTCGGCGCCTCGCTCCTCTCAAAACGCCACAGGCCTGGCGCCCCGCGCTGGCCAGTGCACTGTTGGCTAGCGCGTCGCGCGGGTCTCGTCCGACCCTGCTTCCAAGACTTTTCCTACATGTGTCAAGCGCTCTTTATTCGTCACAAATCCACGCGTATGCTTACTAATCACTAGCTTTTACGGGGTGTAACATCCTCCCTTTAGGAACATTCATCCTCAAATGTCAACTACAATTCACAGGAGTTTAATTCTTTTAACTATTATTCTGGAAAAATTTCGGTAGAGTCTCCCCAGTAACATGGACTATCTAAAAATCCTGAAATGCAGAAAAGTCCAATATAGATATCTCACATGACACTATAACAACTCTTTCATCACAGAATTGTAGTCAACTGAACAATATAAGTATCATAAATCAAACAACAACTGAATCAACAACTTTACCTTACTTGCATAGTCTGGACTAATCCTAGAACAAGTGCGGATATATGGATCTCATGTCATCTTAGGCTTCCCAAGTCATCTCTTCCCTTTCTTGTTTCTCCACAGTACCTTAACAGAGGCGACATCTTTGGTTCTCAACCTACGAACCTACCGATCCAATATGGCCACCGGGACTTCTTCATAGGCTAACTCCTCAGTAACCTGGACATCCTCAACTGGTACCACTCGGGACGGATCCCCTATACACTTTCTTAACATCGATACATGAAAGATCGAGTGGACAGATTCTAACTCTGAAGGAAAATCTAGCTTGTATGCCATCGAACCTCATCATGCCCTTCATTGGTGAAACTTTCAGAAATACCCAGTCGTCTACATCGAATTCCAAGTTCCTATGTCGTACATCAACATAAGATTTCTGGAGGCTTTGAGCTGTCAGGAAGCGCTCTCTGATAAGTTTTACTTTTTCCTCTGAGTGATGGATTATATCTGGTCCAATTAACTCTGATTCTCCTACCTAGAACCAACCAACTGGGAACCTGCACTTCGCCCATATAAGGCCTCGTATGCTGCCATCTGAATTGCTGAGTGGTAATTGTTATTATAAGCAAATTCAATAAGGGGTAAATGTTCATCCCAGCTACCCCCGAAGTCTAGCATGCATGCCCGCAACATATCCTCGAGCATCTGAATTGTATGTTCTGCCTGTCCATCTGTCTGAGGATGAAATGTCGTACTCAGATTAACTTGTGTTCCCAAGCCTCTCTGAAAAGACTGCCAGAACCTAGCTGTGAATTGAGCTCCTCTATCAGAAATAATAGATACAGGGACACCATGTAATCTAACTATTTCCCTAATATATAGCTCGGCATAATCCTCAGTTGAGAAAGTGGTCCTGACTGGCAGAAAATGAGTCGACTTCGGCAATCTATCCACAATCACCCAGACGGAATCAAATCTGCGTCTTATACGGGGTAATCCTGTCACAAAATCCATATTAATTGCCTCCCATTTCTAGATAGGAACTGCTATTTCCTATGTCAATCCATCAGGTTTTTGATGTTCCGCCTTTACCTGCTGGCAATTAGGGCATTGTGCCACAAATTCTGCTACACCCTTTTTCAATCCCGGCCACCAATAAATCTCTTTTATGTCATGATATATCTTTGTTGAACCTGGATGCAGAGAATAACGGGAGTAATGTACCTCTGCCATCATCTATTGGTGAAGTCCTTCCATATCTGGAACGCAGAGGCGGCCCGTACATCTCAAAACTCCATCCTCAGTTATCCCGAAAGATAATACTTCTCCCTACTGTACCTTATCTCTGAGCTGTACCAGGTTAGGATCTTCATACTTCTCTTTTACTTCTACAACCAGGGATGATACTGCAGTATTCCTAATCACTGCTCCATTGTCTCCCAAATCTACTATTCGGATGGCTTAGCCGTCCAGCTAACTGATGCAGTTCTCGGGCCAACTCCTGTTGTTCGAGTTTCAAATATGCTAAACTCCCCATGAATCTATGGCTGAGGGCATCTTCTACAATGTTGGCCTTTCCTGGATGATACAAAATTTTCACGTCGTAGTCTTTCAACAATTCTAACCAGCGATGCTGCCGTAAATTTAACTCTTTCTGTGTAAAGATGTTATGGAGGCTCTTGGGATCAGTAAAAATGTCCATGTGCACCCCATACAGGTAATTTCTCTAGATTTTTAAGGCGTGAATTACTACTGGTAACTCGTTGTGAGTGGGATAGTTCTTTTCATGCTTCCTCAGCTGCCTCGAAGCATAAGAAATTACCTTACCGTGATGCATCAGAGCACACCCTAACCCAACACCTGAAGCATCACAATACACTGCATAACCTCCTGATCCTTCTGGCAATGCTAGTACTAGCGCTGATGTCAATCTGTTTTTCAGTTCTTGGAAACTCTGTTCACACGCTTTAGTCCAATGAAATTTAGCTGCTTTCTGAGTTAACTTGGTCGCAGGCGATGATAAGGTTGAAAACCCTTCTTCAAATCTTCTGTAGTACCTAGCTAACCCCAAGAAACTGTGCACCTCAGTCGGAGTTGTCGGTCTAGGCCATGTCTTTACTGCCTCAATCTTCTGTGAATCTACTTGAATACCAGCCTCTGACACAACATGGCCCAAAAAGGCTACAGAATTCATCCAAAACTCACATTTAGAAAATTTTGCATACAACTGGCGATCTCTGAGAATTCTGAGTGCAGTTCGCAAAAGTTCTTGATGTTCTACTTCTGAATGGGAATACACCAGAATATCATCAATAAACATTATCACAAACTAGTCCAGATACGACCTGAAGATGCTATTCATCAAATCGATGAACACTGCTGGAGAATTCATCAACCCAAAGGACATGACTAAGAATTCAAAATGGCCATACCTGGTCCTAAAGGCCGTTTTCGGGATATCCCTCTCCCGAACCCGTACCTGGTGATACCAGAGCTTAAATTAATTTTTGAGTAATACTTTGCCCCTGTAACTGATCAAACAAGTCATCTATTATGGGAAATGGGTATTTTCTCTTGATGGTGACTTTATTTAGCTGCCGGTAGTCTATACACATGCGGTGGGATCCATCCTTCTTTCTTACAAACAGAACTGGCGCACCCCACGGTGAAGTACTCTGCCTGATGAAGCCCTTATCTAATAGATCTTTTATCTGTTCCTTCAATTCTCCGAGCTTAGTGGGAGACATTCAGTACAGAGGGATGTATATAGGCTGGGTACCTGATAATAGGTCAATGGCAAAATCGATTTCCCATTCTGGGGGAATACGAAGAAGTTCATCAGGGAATATATCTAGAAATTCATTGATTACTGGAATGCACTGAAGAGTCGGGGATTCTGCTTGGACATCCTGAACCCTCACAATATGATAGATGCAACCCTTTGCTATCAACTTTCTCGCCCGAAGATAGGATATAAACCTACCTTTTGGTGTGGCTGCATTGCCTTTACACTCCTGTACTACCTCCCATAGAAAGTGAAACCGGACGGAATTGGTCCGACATTCTACATTGGCATAACATAGCGCTAGTCAATCCATACCCATAATTGCATCAAAGTCGATCATTTCTAATTTCACCAAATCTATTGAAGTCTGGTGACAAACAACCTCTATTGTGCAACCCAGGTAGATCCTTTTAGCTATAATAGAATCACCAACGGGTGTAGACACTGAAAAAGGTCTCTGAAGCAATTCTGGCATGATGCCGAATTTTCGGGCTACTAGTGGCATAACATAGGACAACATGGAACCCGGGTCTATCAAAACATAAATAGAATTAGAGCAGATGTCCAACATACCTTTCACCACATCCGGCGACGACTCTGACTCCTGTCGCCCCGATAAAGCATATGTGTGATATGGACCGGTGGCCGAACTAGATGCCTCTGACCTACCTCGGCCTCTGCCAGCTGGATCGGAGGCCCTACGCCCTGTTGGAGATGCAGGGACACGTGACCCTACTGAAGATCTTTCCTGTCGGTCCTGATCACTCTGACCCCTGGCTGGGCAGTCTCTCATCAGGTGACCCTCTTGTCCACAGGTGTAACACGCCGAAGAACCATACCTGCATGCCCTGGAATGACGTTGAATAAAGATAGGGCAAAGTGGCACACTGAATCTACTCTGCTCCGACCCTCTATGTTGCTGCAAACATGATGGCCGTGAACTCTCGCCGGGTCCTGACTTCCCTCAACGTCCTGGTCTACCACCCTGCTGTTGCGGTGGAGGTGGGGGTCTGGGTGGTCTACCTGATAGTCGTGGCCTGGGTCCACCCTGAAACTCCGCCTGAGTGTCACTCGGTCTAGCCCTGCGGCACTGCTCCTGATTATCCCTTTCTATCTCTCGCTGCCGCTATCTGATCCCCTCGATATTATCAGCAAATGCCTGAACACGGGCAATATCCATGTCCTCTCACAGAGTAGCCGTGATACAAGTCTCTACGTACTATGGAAGCAGCCCCAAAATAAATTGGTGCACCCTAGCTGACATGGTATCTACAAAAGATGGTGCATATCATGCTAAAGAGTCAAACCTCATAGCATATTCCCAGACACTCATCGAACCCTACTTCAAATGTAGACACTGATCTACCCGAGCCTATCAGATTTCTTATGGTAGATAGTGGTCTAGGAAGGCCTCTGAAAAGCTAGACCAAGTCAGAGGAGGAGCATCTCTACCTCGGGACCTTTCCCAACTCTCGTACCATAATACTGCTATGTCCCGCAGTCGGAATACTGCTAATCAACCGACTCCACAGGCGTGGCATGCATTACCCTGAAGATCCGCTGCAACTGGTCCAAAAAGTCCTAAGGGCTCGCATCCTGGTCTGTCCTTGTGAACTACGGCGGACTCAATGCGAGAAACTCTCGGACCCTCGAACTACCTGGTCCTCCTGAAGATTCGGCAACCATGGGTGCCACTGACTGATGCTGCGCAGCCACCATCTGAGCTAACATAACAAAGCACTCCTGACCTCCTGGTTTGATGGTGTCGATATAGAAACTGCTGGAGGTGGTGCCGATACCTTTTTCGCTCTGGGCAGCTCCTGACGGGGTGGAGACTGCTGGGGAGACTTAGATGAAGTCTCCTTATTGCCCTCAGATCGGGATGAATCTGACTGAGGCACCCTCTTGGTGCCCTCTCCTACTGCGATGCCCAAATTTTTGCCAGTCGTGGTCTATCGTATGTCTGACATTTCTCTGTAGAAAAATAGAATATGGTAAGCTTAGGGACTCAACCCTATATTGTACAACTCTATAGTACGACTGGAAGAGAAAGAAGAGTAACCACTTGGGACCCCATCTTCATCCCTCGCGGATACCATATTGCTCCTTGGAGCGACATTATCTCACCTCTAGCGGTTATCAACACAGCTAGTAACCCTTGGGTTGTTTATGGAGGGCTATACAGGGCAAAGTCAATCCCAAGCTAAACATAGAATACTGATCTCAGCTAACAACAACAGCTAATCACAATAAATATGCTTCTGGCTCTCTTATTGGGATTTAAAGTGAGTTGTAATGCTAAAGGAACTAACTTGCCGAAGGAATTCGCCTTAATATACCTCGATCGTCGATTTCAGATTAACTAGTGAGTTTCATTTTGTATTCAACAATTCTTTCCAACTATAACTATATTACTGGGAGGATAAGACTAGTTTAATGCTCAATTTGGCTGAAAAGGATAATTTTTGATACTAATATTAACTATACTTCAACTTAACGAAATACGGTCGAAAACGTAGAATTTCCCGAGAGTTCAAAAGGGAAAAATGCTTACTTGAAGCCTGTGATCGTATAGAAATTAGTTTGGAGCAATTCTGACAATTTTTTCTCGGCGGGGCTACGATTTGCTGGGAGAGTTTTGGGGAAATAACTCCGTAGTAATGCTCCCTGCAGGCTTAGAACTCCATACCCGAAGTTAATTTAAATTTGGACGGCGTTTGATAGCGTAAACGGATGAAAATATACTAAAAACCTCGCTCCCTACTCTCTCTGGCCGAATATATTCCTTTGAAATAATTTGAAATGAACTAAGGGACTACATATATGTGTGAGCGGTGGCAGGGGGGCACCCCACACCTCTCAAAGAGCCACAAGGCCCGGCGCCTTGTGCCACAGGGGCTGGTGCCTCACGCCTCTCAAAGCGCCACAGGCCTGGCGCCCCGCGCTGGCCAGTGCACTGTTGGCTGGCGCGTCGCGCGGGTCTCATCCGACCCCGCTTCCAAAACTTTTCCTACACGCGTCAAGCTCTCTTTATTCATCACGAATCCACGCGTACGCTTACTAATCACTGGCTTTTTCAGGGTGTAACATAGCCACTCATGTTTTTACAAATACTTGAAAACATTATTAAAGTAAAGTACTTACAATAATGATTAAAAGAGAATGCAACACAATGAACCCTAGGTAGAGTTCTTCACTTCTCCCTTCACTCCTTTATGGTTTCTCAGAAATATTTCGTGATAAAATGATTTTAGGAGCTAAGGTTTTAACTCATACTAAATGAAAAAATTTCACTTTTTGGCCGTCCATGGACTGCCTTCGTGTCACGGAGCTGGTCATGCCAATTTGCCTCCGTGACACAGAGCAAACGCGCAAGCCCACTGGAATTCTCGGCAGTTGCTTGTCCTGGGCGCAGGCTGTGCGCAATGCCCGGCGTGGCACGACCCTATTTTCGCGCGATGCTTAGCGTGACACGCACTGTTACGCGCAGCAGTGCCTAGCGTGACACGAACGCTGGCGTGCAGGCGCCCTCGAATTTTAGTTTCTCGCGCACATGGCATGAGCGTGGCACGGCGCTTGGCGCGGCACACGCACAACGTGGCACGCTGCCTGGCGTGGCCAGCCTTGCCATGGCATGCCATATTGTCTTCAGGTGCTATCATTTCCATGCTTCTCCCTTGTGCCTTGAACATTAGTTTTAGCCTCAATCTTNTCACATTGGTTAATTTATGCACCTAAATAATAAAAATCACATGAGAATATAATTAATTAGATTGACAAACTTGACTAAAGTAAGTTATAAAATAGCACTTGGACACGTAATTATGCCCAAGATCACTACACCACACTTAAAGCCTTATTCGTGCTCGAACAACTTTTTTACATCTCATGCACTTGAAGAATCACAGATAGCTATTGAAGCAACAAAATTCAATCTAAGACTACAACGATTATTTTAGATGGCAAGTTAAAAATAGAGCATGCAAGAACTAACCCTTAAAATCAAATACAATTACGTAAAGACTTCCTAGCTTCAAGAATCGACTCTCAATCTCAACAAACTCATGCAAATTAACCAATCAATAAATCCGATATGAATTTTATCCTTCATCAAACATGTTCCCTCACAACAAGAGAATTACCCCTTTTCCCTCATATGTTTTCAAATCATAACCTGCATGGGTATATGTATAAGAATTAAGCTCACTCTCACAAATAATTCACATGCGACATGTTGATAACACTCAAACTCACACTTCTTAACACAGTATGAAGCGGACACTGTCAATAAAGAACCCAACTAAAGGTTGGGGTCGATCCCACAGAGAATACGGAAGAATGTAGAAGAACGCTAGTGCTTAAGCTTTTTAGTTAATTATTTCCTAAGAGGGGGGAATTTGTAAA
>JACEIK010002700.1:60964-75375 GCA_018107945.1 Datura stramonium
CATGGTTCCCACAACCCTAGTTGTGGTGGTTTTAGTCTATCATGTTTATAAGTAAATTAATATAATTCATAAATAAAAGCAAAAATTAATACTTACAACGTTGATAGGAAGAAATACACTTGATTATTGCAACAATAAAGAAGAACAATTCGACAATCGTCTCGAAGTTCCAAACGTAAGACACCAAACTTGTATTTAAAAACTTGAGACATAAAACTCTAATCCTACTTGAAGACTTTTGAACTTGAAACTTGATCTAAAGATCGATACTAAAAACTTGATAACAACATCCCTATGACATGAAAATAAAGGGGTATTTATAGTAGTATATTTATTCTTTTCCTTTTCCTTGATGAAATTGACTTAGGATTTAAATTTTATTTTCCTAGTTGAAGTGGGAGACCCATTTTTGCCCATTTTGGAAGCTTGCCGCGTTGTAGCTTCTTTTGTTCCTTCATGGATTTAATTTGGGATTTATATCTCCTTTTCCTAATTAAAAACGGACTCCAGGTCGTCAGTGGTCACAGGCTAAGTAACGACTCATTAGGACTTCAAACGAGTCATGATCAGTCAAGCACAGTTGTCCTCAGCACTAGGCCCAGTCGTGGAAACGGGTCACCTAACGACTCGTTAGGACTGGGCACGAGTCGTTAGGTCCCTCGTGGCCATGGATCATTACATCCTCCATTGTACTTGACGGATGCTCACAGTTTTTGACGACGAGTAGTCACTTCACACGACGACTTGTTATGTCACTCGTTACCTTCACTAGACACTTCTTCAGATTTTCTCCTCCCAGTCCTCACTTTATTCCATTTTCTTCAAATTCATTCCAAAGCATCAAATACACCAAAATCCATCGCTTTTAGACCTGAAAGCATCTAATCATGTGCATTAGCTATTTTCACAAATATATAACATAAAACCATGCAAACACACATAATTATCCTCAAAACATAGCAAAGTATGGAAAAAATTATGTCTATGAAGTGTGTGAGTACGCCCTTCATCAACACCCCACACTTAAACTATTGTCTGTCCTCGAATAATCTACTACTTCCCTTCTAACATTTAAGCACAAAGTTCATCCTACGAATAGGTCTACTTGCACTTAGGATCATGAGACAAATCAATGAAGCTCAAGTAACTCACCTCACATGCATATAGGTTCATCATTAAGATGTCAAAGTTCGAAATCACTTAGCTTTTTAAAACTTGCTCATCAAGACATATTTTGGGCCAACGTGAATTATACGTAATTTAGCAATCAAGATTAAACCAAGTCTTACCATTGTGCCCCTCACAATTTGGAGAGATTCCCTTTTCTCACACAAAATATAAATCAATATAAATTTGGGCATAAATAAAACTCCGCTCACTCTCCCAAAGAACTCAACATACATGCAAAAGACGACCCATAGGCTTGCCCTTAGTGTGATACTCCGCTAATATAGAATTATGAATCAAGGATCAATTAGGACTTAAATTTGGTTGTAATGTAGGCTAAGGAACGGGTATAAACTATATGGCCAAGATAGTGACTAATCTCCCCAAGCACTTTAATACTTCACAACACTTTGATTTTTAAGCACATTCTTCAATTTCCAAATTTTCTCCTTATACCTCCTTTTATTTTTCAATTTTTTTTCAACTTAGGTGACTTGTGGGGATTTTTCTTTCCATCATTGAGCTTATTCACACACATTTTTCTCTTTTTCTTTACCTTTCTTCCGTTCCCACCCTTTACGCACCCCTACTCTATCCACCCTCAACTTAAGCATTTTTCTTATGTTGAGGTTCACAATATCCAAAGAAGGACCAGGGCCAAAACAGGTTCATTGTAAATAAATGGGTACGGTTAATCGGTAAATCATAATTTTTTTCATCTTCAATTTTTCAAAGCTCTTTCTTTTTGTTTTTCCACTAAAAATCACCCTCCTTGTTTAGCAAAATTTCACCTTTTTCTTTTCTTCCAATTCATCACACTTTTTAGATTTTCCGTTCACTTCTCCAATTATGCTCCTTTCCTATAAAAAAATTTTCATTAAATTTCTTTAGAAGTCATTTGGATCAAATACAAGTCAACACAACAAAAAGGGATTAAAGATTAAAATATGGCTATCAAAAGAATAAGCTAAGGCTCAATACGGCTAACTAGGATAATTACAATCAAGGTAGGTAAAATAGGATAAAAATATGGTTACCAAAGAAATGCCTATACCACTTCCTAAATCCATCATTCTTATTTCTCTTTGCACACACACAGGGAAAGTTCTAGACATCAATTTACAAGCATGGAGTATATCAAAGATAATTCCTCACACATTGGCACAAGATGGTTTAATAATGGAAATCAAGATCACATAAACACATATATCCATATTGCATGCATAACATAATTAAGCCCATTTTTTCAAGTACAAGAGTCAATTTCCAGAAGACTAAGTATTTCTACCTTTTCCATGCATTTTTGAGTGAATTTAATAAAGTCTCAATGATACCTAAAGTGAAGAGCCTAGCATTCGTAAGGNCATTCGTAAGGCTCAAGTCTTGTTCTTCCTAATGACTAATTTACCCTTAAGACGGTCGTCATCCATCCATCATCGGGCAAAGTCATGACTCAATGACTAATAAATAAATAAATAATCTAGACTCTCTAGTTGGTTCTAAGGGACTATCCACCAAAAATAAAAATCGGAGGAACCCAAAATAAAATAAAATACTACACACAAACAAGCATCCAAGATAGATCATAAATCCCACAAAAAAAAACTAGGCCTACCATGTGCAAATTTAGCAATTAAGGAATGCATGGTAATGTGAAGTTCACTTCTCCCACCCCACTCTTAATTAGTTACACTTTCCCCAGTGGTAAAACAAATAAGCATGAAGTAATAGAGTGAAAGAATACTTCCTGGGCCTCTACTCCTCGTCGTCTGTGGGGGAAAGTGCAGCTTCCCCCATCTATATATTTCATGCACAAATTGTTTTGTTGAAAATTATGAGCTATCACTTGTACACTTGAACAAACACGTAAAAGCAAAAAATTTATCTCGGGTTGCCTCCCAAGTAGCGCCTGATTTAACGTCACGGTACGACACAGGTATCTTGATTACTCAGACTTCATCAAGATACCTGTTGAGACCGTGGTCACATATTGGCCGCTTGTTTCACCAAGCTGCCCTGTGACACGTCAGAAAATAAAATTAAAAACAAAGCTAGAACTTTAGTTCTGGTGTAGAAAAATCACAGAAAGAGTCGTCTCCTAACTTGACAACTCATTTGGCTAGTTGTGAAAAGAACTACAGAAAATAGGGGAGCAACGGGTGACTTCACGTATCGTTTCTCCAAGGAACGAACTGTTTAGTCCCCCGTCAAGTACACTGGATCAAAGTTGAAATTTAAAGAAAAAGGGTGATGACAGATCACTCAACGAATCATTGGGAAACCGAACGAGTCGTCAAGTGACCCATCCTGAAACTATAACAGGCAAAGGAACATGACTTAAGGAACAACTCATCGGGTATCACCATAAGTCTTTACGTGAGTCATCAGGTCCCCAGGTAAGTCGACCTAACCCGACCCACGAACTATAAATTGGAATAAATTAACAAAAATTAAAATTAAAGAATCCCAATTTATACTCCCCGTTAAAAGCTTCAAACTTCCCTCTTCTTTACATCTTCTTCTTCATGCAAACCCATCGAGAAACACCACTAAACCACTTTCACCACGGCACAACACATCCATTGAAAGCAACATCATCACTGCACACTCACTCAGGGAAGCATTCCATCTTTGAAATATTGCATTGTAAGTGCTCTTCCCCACACAAACACTTTGATTAATTGTTTCATTCCGTTAGGAACTTGCGAAGACCCATAAATTATTGAGCTTGAATGATTCTTTGAGTTACATTGTGTTTCTATGTGTCTTGTGATGAAAATAAACCCTAGGGAGTACAAAACACTGAGTTTCGATCATGAAATCACCTGGGTAGATATGTAATTAAAAGTTGTGTGTTTGTGGAATTTTAAACTTGAAAGAAGAAGATGATGAACATGAACTCTTGAGCACGAGCCACATCATTAGTCGTTGGGTCACCAAATGACTCGTCATGTAGCCCATGCTGAGTGGGAAAAATAAACTGTTGAGGTAGTGTACTTGACGGGTGACCTAACGATTCATTGCCTCTGGTAACGACTCGTTGGGACAAATCGTCAAGTACACTGGACCTATTTGAAAAATGTTCAGCCTGGGGTAACAAGTGACCTCACGAATCATTGCCAGAGGCAACGACTCATTTAGTCACCCTTCAGGACCACTGGCACCAGTTAAAAATATTTTCAGTTTCATCTCCTTTTGTGTACTAACATGGTTTCCACAGGCACAATGGCTCCAGGAGGCACACCAAAGAAGGGTCCAACCAAAAAGTAGGTACTTGAGGGCAGTCAACCATCATACAGAAGGCTGCAAGATGATCCATCCTCCTCTGAAGAGTCGAGTGGCTCTGAAGAGGAATATGAATTGTCGGAAGAACAACTGGTGCGGAGGAAGACCAGGGCTAGGGCTCAACAAAGTTCAAATTCGACAGCTCTGGTTGATACTCCCACTCCACTAGAAAGAGATCCGCCCAGCCGCACTAATGAACGTGCTAGGGTTGGTGCTACACAGGTTCCAGAGGCTCCCACAGCTGGACACAATACAGAGAGGGTAGATGTGTTGCATGCCCAGCGAGGGGACTCGAAAAATGAACTGACTGAGACATCGGGCACATCGAATAATCAACCGAGGAATGTGAGGAGATGGTGTGTCCATGGCATGATGGCTATATACAATCAGGATATTGCTCCCAATGATAAAGGCAATCTGAAGTGGAGCATTTATGAGGAGCCAAGGCTGATCACCACCGGTTTGAAAGACCTTCCAGAGCTACAGGCAGTATTTGAAAAATACTAGTTCGGGTGGTTGACAAAGCCTTCAGGAAGCTATAGCCCATGCCGGGTTCATGAGTTCTATGCAGCATATGCAACCATTTTGCAGCGGATGGCACTAGGAGGCCAGGATTGGAAGAAGTGGCTTGCCTTAAATAAAGTGATGGTGCATGAGACATCAATTGACATATCTGAGGAGACAATTTCCAGAATGTTGTATGGGCCAGAATATCGAGCCCCGATGAACTCGGAAGAGTTTGATCACAGGTTATCTGAGTTGCAAAAAGTCAAAACAAAGAAGCTGAATAGCATGGAGCGGATACAGCAGTACACTTGACTTTCCCGCATCATTGCCACAAAGGGACCGTTAGTTGAATGGCTGCATGGTACGGAGTAGCAAATAAAGAAGGCCACATTGAACTTCCAGGCTAAATTTTGGTGGTTGCTGGTGAGGTACAGGCTGGTACCCACAAGCAATGACAATATTCTCTCACCTGACAGAGCCGTACTGGTAGCCAGCATCATGGAGGGGTACGCAATCAATTTTCTGTGGTTCATCATTGAGGAAATTCGGGAGCGGGCTGTAAATGATGGAACCATGATTCCCTTCCCATTTTTTATTGATAGACTCTGTCAGGAGTCTCGAGTGCCAGAACTGACATCAGTTGATCAGAGAGTGGTGGTTCAGAAGATTACCAATATCGAGTTGATTAGAGATGATACAAACCCGGTATCAAAGGAGAGGACTGAAGCATCTGCATCCGCTGGAGAGACCATAATAGCAGAGGCATTTGGAAGTGGGATGTAGATCAATGCAGCATAGTTCGCCGAGTTAGTGGTCGAGCCCATGGAGGGCGGAGATATAGGTAGCCAGGCTGAGGCTACAGATGCAGCGGATGCCTCAACACCTGCCGATGTTCCAGAATCATCATCTACAGCAGCAGCAACATCAAGACCATCAGTCGCACCTCCATGATCCATATCAGCTGGCCTAGTCACCGTTTCACAGGAGTTTTTGGTTGACATGGCTAGGCGGCTAGCAAAAGCAGAGAAGCAGCAGG
Organism: Datura stramonium; assembly: GCA_018107945.1. Classification (NCBI taxonomy): domain Eukaryota; kingdom Viridiplantae; phylum Streptophyta; class Magnoliopsida; order Solanales; family Solanaceae; genus Datura; species Datura stramonium. The sequence goes on from JACEIK010002700.1 coordinate 66,960, forward strand.
CACACACGGCTCTACAAGTCAAAGTCTTGATGGAGCAGGTCAAGCCGTGGGTTTCAAAGGAGTTGGAGACACTGTCCAGTTTGGTGCATGGGCGACTGGACGCTTTTGAGCGAAGGATGGATGAGCACCTTGCATAGTTACAGGAACCAGAGTTATCTAGATAGTACCCAGAGCTGGGAGCATTACGATCTGAGGTGAGGGACTTGGTCGCACGACAGACAGCTATGGTATCTCCACCTGTCCTTCCTGTGATCGATAATGAGTTTGAGGAGGAGCTACCACTGATTTTTGATTTCATCACGGAGGAGCTGGTGGCACATGCAAAGGGGAGAGGCCTCGTGAGGAGGCAAGTGATGATGTTGATACATCTCTGCTCCATAAAAAAATTGGGAGCGGAGTGAGATGGAGAGAGCGCTTCACGAATCAAGAGAGGAGGCTCGACTGAGAGCCGAGACTGAGGTAGCGAGAGCTCGTGGTGAAGGAACGAGCTTAGTTGGATCTGAGAATGTGCCGGTTCAAGCCGAAAATATTGGAGTTGATGTTGGAGGTATATCTACACCCTCCACCGACTAGGTAGCTGACACCTAGGTCGCACATGTATGTTTTCTATTCCCTTAGTTTTTGTCTTGTATATATATGCATCAAGGACGATGCATGCTTTTTTGATGGGGGTGGAGAGGGATTCCTGTGCATTCTGTTTTGCTGAACATGACCCGAGGTTTTTTTTGTTGGATATCTTTTTCCTCAGGTGTTCCATATCTAGTAGAACCGGCATGTTTAGGATTTTATTTTATGTTTTTATTTGTTTTGTGTCAGTCGGAAGAAAGTTAGGAAAACTACAAGTAGTCAAGAGCTAAAATTGTTTGATATTTTGATTTTTGATGATTTGATACCCCTCCGAAAATTTTTGTATATGTGTATGTGAGAGTTGACAATTATAACCTTTGTGAATCTTTGCATGGCATTGGAACTGTAAATTTGTTTGCCATTGTATGGCTGTACCTGAACTAGTGATTAATAGAATTGATGATGTTGACCGGTGCTATGTGTGAAGTGAGGTCTGATAGCTGAATTTGATTGTGTGCGTCAATCTAGAACTTTCCTGGTCAGTCGTACCGATATATAGGATAAGGAACTAGGAAAGGATCATAGGCCATTTTTTATTTATGAGTCCACTTTAGCCTAAAATACCTACCAAAGTGAATAAAATCCCTTGATCCAAATGTTTGAGCGTCATCGGATGCATGACCTATGAATATTCCCTTCATATTCAGTAGTTGAATCATTGCACTTGTAATATCGAACTTTTCCCCAGCAGGCAAAGGAGGAGGGACTATCGCTCCAGTGGCACCAGCTTCATCTATGTCTGCATCATCTTCCTCATCAAAATATCGGTAACGCTGGTCCTTTGGACCTCTGGGTTGTCTAGCTCTTTCATCTTCTGCAGCTAGACACTGCTCTTTAGCAACTCTGGTTAACTCACGATCTCTAGCCCAAGCTTTCTCTTTGGCCAACATCCTTGTTGTGGCTTGATCCATGGTACCAACATCATGTATGTTAGCCATTCTCCTCAGGTTTCTCAATGTTAGCTCAAGTTCGTGATCAATTGGTATCAAGGGATTTCCTTGACTTCTAGTGTCGGGCATGCACAAACCTAAGTCCTGTTAAGCAACCAAAACAACAAAAGAAAAATAAAACAAAGAAATAAGAACCGATAGTAAAGTTAACACAATTAACAAAAGCCTTAGCCGTATTCCCCGACAACGGTGCCAAAATTTGATGTCGCCCAAATTATACCTTGCAATTGAGATATAAGAGATCGATTGTAAAGTATAGAACCCAACGAAGGTTGAGGTCGATCCCACAAGGAATATGGTAAGAACTTAGGTTAATGCAAATAACTATTACTATTGATTGACTTATTTCCAATGGGGGAAAATATGGAATAATAAACCAAAGTAAAATTAATGAATTCTTGTATCAAATTGGGTTTATATTCAATTTATGACTAGACTAGGATTGTGTTCCCCAAGATTTCATAACCACAAGGATTATACACTAGTGATCTTTTCCGGTGTTTAACATACAACATTGGTAAGTTAAGTTCACCCTAAATGGTTGGTCCCCTATCTAGGTGATTTTCGCCATGCAACTTGGTCTGTATACGAGTGTTCTTTAGTTAACCCTTACCCTTAATATGAAATTAGCTATCCCTCGGACAAGTTCAAGCTATTAGATGAGAGTTGGTAGACTCAAATCTCCTTTGTTTATCCCTTTTTCCATTCATTACCTCCTTGATCCGATAAGTAAGAATAAGGCAAGTCCTAACGTTTGCAACCGTCAAGAATCAATTAAAATGAAGGGAAAAACAATACATGCATAAAACTCTGTTCAAGAATTACTAAGTATTTTTACCTATGTGTGTTAATTCATCTTGGTTCCGAGAAACCTAGTTTATGGGTTTAGCTACTCATGATTGTGTTATTGCAATCACAAAATATAGAAGAAATTATAATTGCAACTTACAAAGTATTGTAGAATAAAAACCAAGTATATTGAATAAAATTTCCAATGTAGCTTTTGTATCTTGAATCAAGAACAATTGGATGAAAATTCTCTCAAAATCTCTCTCAAAATCGGCTTCTGAATGTTTTCCTAAAATAAACCTAAAACTGGGTATTTATAATACAAAGAAATCCTTTTCCTAAATATATCTGGAAACTAGGTCGGCACTGGCAACGGGCCATGTGACAGATTGTTAGGCCTTATGACGAGTTGCCCTTTACTTTCAATCAGTCGTCCTCAGCAATTTACCCAGGCCTGACAACGGGTCAACTAACGACTCGTCGTGCCTTAGCACGAGTCATTAGGTCTCTCGTAGTCCACTTCCTCAGAAATTCCAGTGCACTTCACGGACAACTCCAGCAACTTGCCAATGAGTTGTTCTTTCAAGCGACGACTCGTGATATCATTCGCCAACTCCACTGGACACTTAGTTTAATTTTTCTCTTCAAATTCTAACGGTTGTCCTCACGACTCGTTACCAGTTGTAACGAGTCGTTCCTCCAACTCGTCAAGTGCACTGTGTCACTTCTTCAAAACTTCATCTTTTTTCCAACGCCTCAAGTGACGGGTCGTGCCTCCTGCCAATGACTCGTTAAGTGCCTAGCAGGCACCTTTCAGTTGTTTTTCTCATTAATTCGACCAAAAATCACTTCCAGACCTATTTTCCTGCATATTAAGCACAAAATACCTTATACCCATATAAACATACCTGGAATGTGCACAATTTCTTGGTTTTAAGCGTCAAAAGTGCCATAAAATCACGACACATCACATGTATTGACCCATAAGCTTGCCTTTAGTCTTTTACTCTACTAATTTAGGAATGTTCAAAAGTAAGATCAAGTAGGACTTAGTGGGTTGTAATGTAAGCTAAGGGCAGGTAGGTACTATTATGGCCAGTAATAGTGACTATCTTCCCTAAGCGCTTTTAATACCTCACACTTTCATTAGGAATTTCCATCATCCTACTTCACCTTTATTCTTTAAACTCCAATTTTCCTATTTTATTTTCCTATTTCATTGGGCACACTCAAACTGCTAGTAAGGAATACTTGAGAAATTTTCTTTAATTTTCTTTTTCGCTCTTTTCTTCTTTTACTCCTTACTGACCTTATTCATTTTTTTAGCAAGTGCACCTCTAGTCTTCTCTTCAATCCCACAACTACTATTTTCCTTCTTTTTCCACTTCTCACTCCTTAACTCTCTTTTGCATTTGCACTTAAGCGCTTAGGAGTTTTGGATCAATTTCAAGGTTAATGAAAATAAAGGATCAAGCTCATTTTGTGGCTAGTAAAGAATAGGCTACAGGCTCAATGGGGCTAACTAGGATCAGACATTCAAGGTAGGTAAAGCGGGGGATAAAAATTAGGCTCATTCAAAGAAATGCCTAAATCATCTCCTACAATATACATCTCTCATTTCATTTATACACACTAGGCAAGTTCTAGACACTACACAATAGCATGGAATATTCAAAAACCTTGCACTCATAGCACATGCTCAATTCACGACAAATTCAGCAGACTCTTAACTCAACTAATCATAAGAATGCAAAATTCATCTTTAAGCACATCGAGTCACATTCAAGAGCCTAGGTGTCTCAAACAAAGTTATACAACTGCTAGCATGCTTCAAAATTTACAACACTTGCATATCACAATCATGGATAGAACCTAACAAGAACATCAAGCCATCAATCAGCTATGAGTTCAAAAATAAAAATCTATTGACTAATTTTCCCTCAAGACCGTCATCATCCATCAATCATCGGGAAAAGTCCCTAACTATGAGTAAAAACAGCTATGTCCAAATAAAGAAAAATTGTATTCATCGGTTCAAAGTGCCCCCCCGTTGAAAAAGAACCGAAAAGAAAAACCAATGGGTGGGTGAATTATGCTCAACACAACTTTTTCGTCAAAAAATACCATACAAAGCACTAATTCCACCCGAAATCATTAAGAACAAAATTTTGAAATTTCCCTCACCCCACACTTAAAATATGCTATGTCCCCAAAGCATCAAATTAGAATACAAAAAGGGTGAGAAATACTCCCTAAGGCCTCTAGGCCTAGCTAACAACATGTTTTCTATTGTTTTTGCACAAGTGGGTCACTGACCCCACACTCATTTTCTTCCATGATCCTTAGCTTCCTCTTCGCAGGGTACTCAAATTTCCCCCCAATCTGTTCTTAATTCACCACTAAAAACTACCAAGTGAAAATAAACAAAATCAAAATAAAAGATAAACAAAATTGTAGCTGTGGTACCCTTGGGTTGCCTCCCAAGAAACGCTTGATTTTGCGTCGCGGCAGGACGTGGACTATCCTTCTCAGGACATCCTCAAACTAGTGTTCCCTTTCGAGAACCATCTTCTTCTCTTTTTATTTTTTGAGGGAAAAGCCTCCACTCTGTCCCTCTCTTCTTCCAACTTTATCTTTACTTGAAGCCCTCCAACAGATTCGGGCTGAAATGTGATCATCTCCTGTGGCCGTGAACTCATGTTATCTACCATCCCACACTTATCCTCTGACAACACACTGACCTTACAAAGGTCTCTGTAGTGTGGTGGGTGGGGTGATCTCTTGGTAAACTCGGAAGAGCTCTTCTTCATCATCGATCCTCATTTTAAGGGTCCCTTCTCTTACATATATGAGTTCTCCTCCAGTGGACAAGAATAGCCATCCCATGATCAGGGGTACCTTATCATCAACTTTAAAATCAAGAATAATGAAATCAACGGGTATAATGAACTTACCCACTTTGATGAGAAGGTCCTCAATTATTCCCTCCAGTGCCACTTGGACTTGTCTGCCAGTTGTAGCATCACTCGTGTTGGCCTCGGCTTACCCAACCCCAAAGTGTTAAACAAAGATAGGGGCATTAGATTTACTTCTGCCCCTAAGTCACATAGAGCTCTTATCACTTCAGCTTTCCCAATTTGTATGAGGAGGTTAAAACTCTTGGGTCCTTGAGATTTTTTGGTATCTTGCTCATTACCCTGTAGCTGCCTCCTCAGTCAGTGCCACCGTTTGAACATCCACCAATCTATCTTTGTTGGCCATCACATCATTTAAGTACTTAGCATACTTTGGCATTCTTCAAAACATCAAGTAAGGTCAAATTATGTGAAGTTCTTTGAAAATATCAAAGAACTTTTTAAAACATTCCTCCTTTCTCTTCTTGAGTCTTTGCGAGAATGGTCGGGGTGGTCTTTGTGCTGGCTGCAATGATGATTGTGCATTGTGTTGCACATCACTCTAATTATCTCCCTTGTTAGTAGATGGACCCTGTCTGACCAGCTCAGGCTGCACCTCATTTCTATTATCCTTTGGTGGTGCATCAGCCAATTGCCTGCCACTCCTCAGACTGATGGCATTGACCTTCCAAGATTTTGTATCTGTGTCACTGGGTAACCCTCCCTGAGGTCTGGTGTGTTGAGCAGTTGCTATTTGACCCATCTGCTTCTCTATATTGCGGGTGGCCAATTGCTGAATTTTCAAATTTGATGCCATTCTCTCCTGATTCTCTACCAATTGGGTATGCGTAGCCATTATTTTCTGCAACATCTCCTCAATGTTACTGATACTCGATTGGCCACCATCCTGCCTGTTGTTCTGCTAATACTGCTGCTGCTGAGGTTGCTGGTAGCTCTGACTCTGATTTCCACCCTAAGAAAAATTTGGGTGGCTCTACCAATTCTTGTTGTAGTTGTTCCCAAAATTCTGATTGTTTCTCTGAATATTCCCAACAAAATTGACCGATTCAGGATTGGGCCAAGGTGTCTTCCATAAGGGAGTGGGAGGTTCCTACTGTCCCCACAAGATTCTGCATTGTGCCCATTATTTCCATAGATTTCACACCAACTAGGACTACTGAATTGCATTCACCTGTCCCTGCGGTTGGTTCATACTCAGTTTATTGAACTGAGTCATCATCTGATGCTGAAATGATGCTAGTTGTGCCGCCAAGGCATTGACACTGTCCACCTCTATCAGCCCTGCTGCTCTCTTACCTGCCCCTCTCGATGAATCGATGTGCCACTCTGGATTTCCCTGAGCAATCCTGTTCAACAACGTGTACAAGGCGAATTGAAAGTTAAGCAGTGGGAATTCTAAAGATTCCCCGGGGGAAAATAGAGATGTCTCCTACGTTACCTATAATATGTGGAAGTATCGACGTAATTTCATAGAGTCATTCGGTCTCATCATATGTCTTTTCCAGTGCTTGCCCACCCGATGCAGAGTCTAGTAAGATTTTGGTGTGTGGGTCTAGACTTTCCACAAAGATATGAGCTAACACTTCATTGGTCTACTGCTGATAGGGGCAGTCTCTCAATAATGACTTGAATCTCTCCCAAGACAAATACAAGTTCTCCTCCGATCTCTGCTTAAAGCTTAATATTTCACTCCTGATTTTGGCAGTCTTGCCTGAAGGGAAGAATCTGATAAGGAACTTCTTTGCTATGTTGTTCCAAGAAGTAATGGAAATAGGTGGCTCAGCCTTCAGCCACCTCTTTTCCTCTCCCAGTAATGAAAACGGGAAGAGTGTGAGCCGAACATAATCAATTAACACTCCGGTGGGGATGAAAGTGTCACTAATCTCCAAGAAGTTTTGTAAGTGCTGCTGTGGGTCCTCATGAGTCATCCAGTTCACTCGAATGTAACAGATGCACCATGTTCTGTTTAAGCTCAAAGTTCCCTCCGGGCTTCAGTTTGCAGATATTGGAGGTCACATTCATCGCTAGTGGTATTGCCACTTCGCGAACTGGTCGGGCTGCCATTTGATCAAGTAACAACTCTACTTGCCCAACTAGTGGATGTTGTTGCAATTGCTCTTGTAATCTTTTCAACTTTCACTGTAGAGCTTCCCTCCTGAGCAAATGTAGTTGGAGTTTAGGTTCCAACAATGGCTCCACCAGCTCTCTGTTTCTTGCCAGCTCTGTAAGGACAATCTGTTACCTGCAATGTAGCAGACTAAGACCAAGTTTCTCAACAGTTAAGGAAATTAAAAATCACACAAAATAGAAAAAATCACCAAAATTTGCCAGTCCCCGGCAACGGCGCCAAAAACTTGATTGCGCCCTAGTGCACGCGTAGGCGTAAGCGGTCGTACAAGTAATATAGTTGCCCTTTTTTAGAGCCGGATATCGAACCCACAGGGACCTGACTATCTCAGCGAATTATCAAGTTCAAGTGTAAAATGAACCTTCACAAGTGTTGATTATAGAAATTTTGGGAAGTTTTAATTAAGTCTAGGGATGATCACAAAATACTCAAGAAACAATATAAGAAGCAACTAGAGTTAAGGCCTAATAATCATGCAGTGCTACAATTCACAATGGTTCGAGTATGAAAACTTCAGTTGTTGTCTCACATAATTAAAATGCTATCTTCATGGTCGTTCGGGACTCTAAACACGACAAACTAGTCTCGCACCTACATCGTTGAGTGGGGATGTGACGTCCTAATTCATGAGCAATTTAACTACATGGATGTAGTTTATGGAGTTTGTGCCCGTGATTATATACTTTTATACCTCTAATTATTTAACCGGACTTAGCTCACAACTACTTCTACGAGTGGTGATGTGACAATTCTAAGTCGGTGTCTAGCTCATCCCATTTTAATAACCAAGCAAGGCAAATTAGGTATAATGATTATCCTAACAGCTAATCCCATCATAAAGATAAGAACTTTCTCCCTACATTCTTATGTTCTAGACTAGGATTACTCTTTCGAGCTTTTACCTAAGCTTAACGAGTTTGTTTTCATGGTGATCAAGCATAAAAATAATAATAATAAAGAATGTAAGTGGGCCGAGTATAGTATAGTCTATTCATCTACCTCATGGG